>JAQFYE010001467.1:0-22781 GCA_034694305.1 Protaphorura glebata | reverse complement strand
TGTTCAAATTGGCTATTTTGGTTTGTCCAAAATTGATTGAAATTATAGTGTACTAATAGATTTGCGATCATGACTTCTAATATTTCCGTGTAACTATGTGTATTTCTGATGTTGACTTTTCCTGAGTTTCAATCTTCATTGCAATAAGGTGGTTCGAAGTTTTTGGTTCCGTTCACGTTTTTCCACTCGAATGTCAACTTTTATTTTACTTTTAAATTACAAAATATTTAGTTGATTTTCTGCCTGATATTAATTTCTGGCGAAACTATTCCGTTGTCCAGTGAATTCTGACTGACTTCTGCCACCGAAATATTCATCTATCGATTTTGCTATCGATAAATCATGGCACGATATATGTCGAGAGAGATAGACTTGGTCGTTTCATGCATGTAATGTGATTTTGATGTAATTTGAAGGAAATTTGTAGATCTTCACGTAGTTTCGATACACCGAATTTATACACCAAAAGATAAAATTTTGCGAAGTTTTTAACAAACCGTCATTTTAGTAAAAAATTAAGGTAAAAATTGTCTAATTTTCGGAAGAAATCGTCTTCGAAAGTATTATGGCAAAGTTTGGAAGTTTCTCGCTATATAACATCAAACTTTTAGTGTTAAGGCACCACCAATTTAGAATAGAGTGAAGCCAACGTAGAAATTGAATACGCGAAAAGAAATCTTAGAATAACAACATACAGGACACGAAACGATTGAATATCATTTGTATTTTTATTTTCAATTTTTCCATTCCCTTTTCAACATGGAATAAAAATAAATTCCGTTCTTGTTAAACGTGTTGTGTGTAGGTACAATGTACTCCCGTTGATCCCAACAGGAAATCATATGCCCCTGACAATTGACGATATAAATTATTTTTTAGTAATTTGCTGCATATCTATATAATAATATACAATTTTATAAGTTTCGTCATATCAGAAAAACTTTTGATTAGAATTTCATTCCGACTGCAACCGCAGTCTGCATGGACAAAACAAAATTTGCGACATTTTCATTTTAAAATTTCAAATTAGTACAGTTTTACGAGAACTAAAATATTTGTGTCCTCAAGTTCAAAATTAAATGCCCGAACATTTTTTACACTACACAGGAAATCTAGTCCGTCCGAAATACATAGTCAGGCAGCCAAATAATCAACTCTTAGATTATTTCAAATGTAATAACTAATGGCGTCAGTTAGAAATGGCGCCATCGCATAGTACGCTTGAATTAATCCATTTTCTTAAATAATATATTATTTCTTGAATCCATAGCCTAAATATCATAGTATTGTACCTTTTAACACACAGTAGTGAACTTATAGGCCTACCTTTTTCAATTTATGACAATGAAAGATTACAAATAAAACATTATTTTATACTAATTTTAATATATATTAATCTACTTTACATTTTTTTATTATTAACATCATTAAATCGAAAAAAAAAATACTTAAAAGGGAAAATGCACATGCATTCAGTCTCACAACCGCAAATTCCCACTCAGAAGCCAAGTTAGTTTTAGTTTACTCATGAATTTTTGAAAGAGTACTACGCGATGGCGTCAACCATCGCGTAGGATACTCTGAAAGAATTCTAGAGTGATTTTAGGAGTCAACACCTTCTCGACAGGAGATACCACAACAGGGTGGCATAAAAACCCCCAATAAAAATCCATTATAGTTTAGTTTTTCTTCAATTAATTAATTACAAATTAATTAATTCTCTCTTCCTTACATTGAAAACTCGAAATTTGTACCATTTCAATTTTATTTGTTTTGTTTTTTGTCCTAAAAGACATTCCATTAGCACAAAATACAGAGCTCAAAACTGGAATCAAATTTCTCCAGCCACTAATTTGTCCAATTTAAAATTATTTGAATGCCAACAAGCACATTACGTATTGGCATTGTGTGTAATGGCACGCAATAAACAAGTTTAATAAAAATTAAAACGGGATTGATTAGGATTCATAACTTTATTAAATGTACGAAAAGTTAGGAAATAAATTAAAGCTGCTTTAATTCAAGTTTAGTTTTTTGGTCAAGTTTTTTAAAATTCGAAGAAGAATTTTATATTAATTTTAATTCCAAAGTTATTTTCCTACTCACAATTAAATTTGGTCCGTCCATTCCATTCCATTCCTTCCATATTATTAAATCTTCAAGAGAAAAATTTCAAAATTTTTCAAAAAAGCTGACCCAGAATATATAGTATCTTTTCAGCATAATATCCCCAAAAAATTGATTTCTTTACTTCTTGTAAATTGTAAGGTATCCGGTGGTTCTTTCTTTATCTTTTCTGGTTTTTGAGATCAATGTCTTTAGTAGTACATAGAAAATAGAGCATAGTCATGCTTCATAGAGAATAAAGAAGAACTTTATGTTTTTTGAAAAAATTCAAATGAATACTTACAAATTGCTCGGGGGTTAGTTTTTAGTTATTGCACAAAGTGACAAAGTTTCTGGCGGATTTATGATCTAAATTTTCTAGCCACCTTAGCTAGAAAAAAAGCTACGGCTAAGATAAAGATGAATATGTGGCTGACACAAGACTGTCCATTGGGAGTTGTTGATGACCATACCCGCCATAGTCACTCCGCATCGACTCAAGTCCACATTGACCTTCTTGTTGAGCATAGTGTTGGGCAGCGGCGGTGGCTACATCACTCGAACATGGCCAACAATGAAGATTATTATCACTCGCTGAAGTGGCGACCTCTACATCCAAATATTTCCCACAAGATGGCGCCGAATGATTTTCTACCTCCACAGATGTCGCTATCGTGGTGGTCGTCGAATTAATATCACTGTTTGAAGACTCCACTGCGGATGTGACAGTCTCTACTGGGATTTCTGGACAATATGGCGCTGTCGTGGTCACCGTCGTTGTCGACGTCCCTACATCCATTAAAACTGATGCTGTTGAAAATTCATTGGGTGAGGATGAGGTTCCATAATAGTAAGAAGACAATTCCAAGTCTTCAGCATATCCAGAATCACACTCTAAAAGGGCTGGTGGACTTGAGACAAGTTCTGTCAAACTCGGACCCCCATTCACACTCCCACTAAGCTCTGACTCTGGGTAATCATCGTAAGAGGCCGCATGGAAAGGTGTTTGAGATGGACGAAGAGAGTTATAGTCGTAGGATGTGTAAGGCGAGTCATTCGTGTATGAATTTGACGACAGGTACGGGTCATGACCTTGGGCATTCATGTCTGGCACAGGGAGTGTTTCTTCGGATCGGTGGTGGTGATGGTGATGGCTATGATGGTTAGAATTTCGACCACCGTTTGGCCAAAATGGTGGCAAAGTTTCTCGACTTTCAAGACTGACGCAAGTCCCTCCACCTTTTACTTCATCTTCGCTTCTAATTTCTTGCTCTATGTGACGGAGAGTATTGCAGATTAGGACAGAGCGCCGCAGACTCGGTTCGAGACAATGCTGGAAATGATAAAAAAGCAATTATTTATATTTTTTTGTACAATATTTGACCGATTTAAGGCATTTGGAGTCTGAACTATCTTGCGAATTGCAGACTTGGGTCGATTACATTGGTAATTGTAATTTCAACTACAAAATACAATCACAATTACGTAATTGTAATTGTAATTAATCACTTTCAGAATCCGAGCTGTAATTTGTAATTGTAATAAAATACTTTAGAAATTGTATGTAATTGTAATTTGTAACTGAATTTATATTTTTCTCAATTACTTTTACAATTACTTAAATTTTTTTTACCATCATTGTACTTAATTACTTTCCAAATTTCTGCATGTATTTGTAATTATAATTAATTACAATCAGAAATTAGGGCGCAATTTGCAATTTACAATTAATTACATTTCTAAAGTAATTGACCCAAGTGTCTGGAAATTGTGATTTTTGAAACAAACAAAAAACACTTACCGTTCTAAACATATTGAGCTTGCACAGTGATAGATGGAGTACAGTTGACCTCTCTTGTTTATAAGTTCTAACTTCTTCCTCATCATCAGACGCATCAAATTCTTCACAACTATTGAAGAGATCTTCGGAAGAAATGGAGTCACAGGAAGATGATGAACTCGTGTCATCCATAAGGTCAATTTCTCCACCATTAGCATTCAGCCAACTTTGATCGGATGTCGCAAAGCAATTTGAAGAACTCTTTTTAGCAAGTATCGTTGCATCTGAAGGGCCCAAATTGAAATAAGATTTTCCATTCTCATCCTCCGTGATGACTTGGTCAGTAAGCAGACTGGAAGGTGAATGACCTTTACGTTTGACGGTTGACCTCCATTCACTCGAGTCTTCATCAATTGGTGATAGTATAGTGACAGTGGCTAAGGATGTTTCATGACAAAGTAGATTTGTGAATTCTAACTCTGTGGACTCTTCGATTGTCGCTTTAATAGGAGTGGGTGCTTGAAATCTTTCATGAAGGGATTCCATGAAGGCTGGGGCAGGCATAGCTTCTAATGAAGATTTTAAGGAATCCAATGGACTTGAGATTGGGACATGAACAAGACTTTCGTGGTGGTTATGGTGGTGACTGCTACCACTCCCAGTCAAAAGGGTACGGGCAAGAATTGAAGTCGTCAAGAAATCAGAACTACTCGTCTCATGTACGATCGTGTCTTGGGCATGGGAGTAAGGGTCTGTGAAGACATCTTTCCTGGCGATTTTTGAAACTGGACTGTCTGACTCTTCAGAAACATCACCGTTTCCGAGACGTCTCTTGGAACAGATAGAAGCCACTCCCATCACTTCTGGTTTTTCTAATGTCTGTAAATACACAGAAATGAATCGTAATTAGTAAATTGTTTCATAACTTTCAGGTTGGAAACGTAGACTTCGTGATATCTTATCCGGTATACTCAAGACCAATGCTTTTTCTATCGGCGAAACACAAAACCCTTGATACACCCTGAGAAAAGTTGCCTGCAAGACTGAGTTCTGTCCAAATTTAGATAGAAACCTGACGATATGATACACCCTGCAAGACTACTCTACAAAATTGCCTACAACAGTGAATTCTGTTCAAATCTGGTTGCAAAAGTTTGAATTGAAACTAAACACAGAACATCTTGTCAAAATTCAGTGTTCTAACGAATCCAAGAAAATCAAGGAAAATATCTCCGGTATTTCCAAAGGATAAATTGATAACAATAAAGAGCACTCTTACAAAAATCGGCATTAACGTGGACACAGAATATCGTCAACGATATATGGTACCCATAAATTCAAATATCATCAAAAATTGCATTCAAGATTGCCGGATGTAATATTGTATTCTGCATTACAATTATCCACGTTGTATGCAATATCCTTATTCATACTCGAAGACAATGACAACCTTCAAGCGTCAACTCTGACTCACTTGCGCGCACGCATGAATCAAACATCAAAAGTATGATTACAATATTCAAATCTCATGATATGATTTCCGAGGGAAATTTTCAAAAGTAACGAGTACGAGTTTACGAGGGAATCCTGCCATTGCGATCAAGTCATGTCTATGTTCAAAATATTAAATACTATCAAACTAACTCATACAATATTTCGTTCCTCCACAACTACGATATGTACAGTGTACAGTACAGCGTTAGTCTGACAGAGCCCTGGCCCTATCTATCGCCATCCACTCAGGTTCTCGTTTCGCCCAAGTGGGTTATGAGGTCGCATTGGAAATAAAATAACCAAGCGCTAACACATAGCCATCAAACCGTCGTCGTCGTCGCAATCGTCTTGATGTGCAATACTTACATTACACTACAGTACTGTACAGTACAGCACTGCTGAGTGGTACCCCCAAAGGGGTCACTCTATGGATGGGGCTGAAAATATTAAAATACGTCAGAATAGGAAAATCTTTGAATTTTGACCAAAAATTAATAAAAATAGTTAAAAATACTCAGAAACATGATTTGATATTTTGAACAATTCATGGTGTATTGAATTCCTTTAATATTGAATGACATTTCGACACCTTTTAAAATTTGAACAGGGGAATCGCCATTTTTTCTTCATTTGAAGGTTTCTGACAAAATTCATCAACATTTAATAATTTAATTATCTTTTCACCACGATTTTCGAGACACTTCCCAAAACAAAAAAGCTTTTCGAAATTTATGAAGTGTTTTCTGAAGAAATGATAAAGATTTTCAGCAGATATCAATGTTCTGTTAAAATTAAAGAGGGGGTTCTTGAATTTAACCCTGAAATTACTCTACACCTCAAATTTTTGGAAGTTTTTTTGGCGAATTCAAAATTTTGTCAAATTCTTCTAAAAATATTAAGGGGGTTCCTGAATTTAACCCTATAGTTACTTTAACCATTATATTCCCAAAGGATTCTATTGAATGTCAGGATTTGAAGACATGAGAAGTCCAACAAGTTGAACATGTAGTAGTGGGAATGTCTGTAAAGTCCAACTTATTCTCCGCCTTTCCTTTTCCGACCAACCCAGAGATATAGCCAAGGACTTTACCACGTTACGTTTTAAAAGTTCTTCATGTCATTTTACATTTAACATTAGATCGTACGAAGGAAACCAACCCTTTTGGCTTTAGAAAGTTCTATCTCTCTTCAGTTAAAACCTTAACAACAATTGTACATTGCACATCCACAATCCACATCAAGACATTTAACATGAAAGACCACTCTATGAGCAAAAATCTTCAGGGCCAGCTAGTTCGTAAACATCCACCCTCTTACCTATGAGATCTTGCAAATACATACGTACACATCTACAGCTCAAGCTTAACCAACTACAAGAATTTCTACATACCCCAAAAAAAAAATTTCAGGCAGGCAGGCAGCGAGGGATACCTTTCCAATTATTTTAATAAATGTATAAACAAGGAGAAGGACATTTGAAAAAAATGTCTAAGGAAACTAAGGAAAGGAAAATTCTGAACAATAAAACTAATTCTTAACCCCAACACCACCACTGAGCATTAACTTTTAATTGTTTTATGGGGATCCAAAAATTAACGAATGTATGTATATTGTTATCAAAATTGAATCTCAACTGCACTCATACTAACTAGTCATACACATTATTTTTGGTATTGTAAGCAAAAGTTGAGAAAATCATATTTTAATTCAGAATTGTTGAAATTTTATTAAAATGTGCTTATGAAATGTTCAAAATTTTCAAAATCTTTACTAATTTTAATTTCTATCAATTTCTGTAGGGAATATTCTGAATGCACACTTCGTTAAACCTATTCAGATTTGCCTTCCCTGCCTACAACAATTTAAAAGATGTCTCATAGAGGAAAATTCTAGAACTGATGTTAGGGGCGTAATCCTACGGGCAGACCTGTCTTAGATCAGGTTGGGTTTCCTCCATACTACTAGGGATACCCTTCTGCAGGGAAATTGGATTTTATCCATTTATCTGCTAAAAATGTCCTAATATTTAACGACGTACTTTTTTCTGCAAAATTTCAACTCATGGGATGATGATGATACACAAAATTGGGATTAAACTTCAGTGCATGTATTTATGGTCCGCTTATTTATAACAGTTAATTCTAAAAACTGATATTTGATAAAATAAAAAAAACACTTAGTACTTAATAGCACTAATCGACGCCTAATTCAATATATCCCTTAATTTCTCTACCGGACTTTCTTCTGCTCGTAGAAAGTCAACCTCTACGAAAAACTCATTGCATAATTTGAATGGTTATAATGACAACAATAAAAAAAACAATGGATATCTGTGTACACGTAGAGTACTTAAACGTGACAATCAAAATTGCAGACAGGTAAAACCTACCACATATTGCATTGCATTGCACATAAATGCAAAAGAAAGTCTCCCAAACTTGATTGGCATGAACTTTACAACATAGAGCACATTACAATACAATTTTCTCAACCCATGTGCTAGTGCATTGCTGTGCCTTACGTACGTACGTACTACGTACATTAGAGTACTGTACAATACAATATAAAATTTACAACATCCCCTCAACTTTCTTTACGAAGGAATCCGCCTGCCACTTTTTTTATATATTTTATTTGAGCCTGCATATCCGGCTCTTGACATTTCTTGAGACAGAGTCAGAGTCACTTCCTTCTCCCCCGAACCAGACGTCAAGATACACCAAGTGGAAAGTTATATCAACTTATAATAAAGGCGCGGAAATTATAAAAAATAACGTTAAAAAATAAACATTTTGGAAGGTGGTCCAAAAATACAGTATGCGGGATACGATATCCCGTGATATCGTCGCTTTTCCTATAATGAGACTTACTCGAATCCCCATGTACAGTTGTAAGTAGTTCGGGGACACCCTGTATTAAACTATTTCAGAAACGTTTAAAAAATCTCTCTACAGAATGTATATCTTAATTTTTCTGCAATTTCTTGGGTTCAGATGTAGCGGGAGATTCACCCAATTTGTATAAAATATAGTGCAGTAATGCATTCGTCAAAAATGTGGTGAATTCTGAACCCGCATAGCAGGGTTAGGGGCATTCTCCCTGGTAGAAATAGACGACATAGCATGATAGCCTGAGAACTATTTTCCCACACGTCACGATAGATAATAAGAACGGAGTATAACCCGCTGTATTTTTTATATAATGTTGTCGAGACACCTCGGAACCATTAGACGAAAAAGCTCGGTTATGGTATTAAAAAAGATTTAAAAATATTTGAACCATGAACATATGAAGTAAAAATCATAAGCAAGGAAAAAAACAAAATTTATGTTATGGAAAGAGTCAAGTTAAGTTGAAATGTATAAAAGAGCATTGAACAGAAAGATAGTTCAGTTATTTTGTTGAACCAACGAAGCAAAGGAAAAGACGATGAACATAAACCCCCACACTCACACTCACTGGTACTCTGGGACTACCAATGAAAACCTTCCCAACCATGGAATTTTGCCAGCGGTCACATCCAAATCTAAATGTGTACCTGTTGTGCTCTCTACCAGTTTACCAGTCGCACAAAACATACAAGGAATGAACGAACGAACCAACAAGTCTGTAAAGAAAAATTCTTGAGCAACCTTTTCAACCTCACTTCTCCCCATATGTTCTACCAATACAATCCTAAATGACTTTCCCAAGGGTCTCATTCGGGAACAATTTCCAACCATTTTTCAGAAAATACTTGGCAAGGTGTCTCATTGTGATTGTACTATCCAGGAGATTATTCGAATTCTCATAAACTTCCATTTTCTGAAAACAATTTCGCTTTCGATAACGACGTCACAAATTTTACGCCCTTGATTTATTCAAACACTATTAAAACATTCACCGCTTGAAAATGATTTCAAAAATTGTACCCAGTTTTCCCCATTTTCCGTAAATATTTGTGAGCCATTTTTGAAAAAAAAAACGTCATGTATCCAGAATTGTGCGATGACAAAATTCAGATATCACACATTCTTTGTCCAATGATGGTGTATCGTCTATTTATAGGGGGAGAATGCCCCCAACCCTGCTATGCAGGTTCAGGACTCAAATGTCCTCATTTTCGCCAAAAACCAAATCAAAACCAAAAACCTACAAATTAATCAATTAACTAAATTAATTTCACATATGGAAATATGGCCAATCATCAATGCGTATTCATCAGGATATCATTTGCCCTATGGAAGGTACCCAAGTAGTAGAGAAAAATCCGGCAAAACAGAAACCACCTCATACAAACCATCATTCGAAACGGTGAACTCAAAATATCAATATTTCTGGGGCACAAAAAGTGCAGAGCTTGCAAAATTGGCCCTACCAATCAGCAATATGAGATTCCCTCCCGATGCCCGAGAATTGAGTTATTAGCAGATACGCTTTACTAAAAAAGCTAGTTTCCTTTCGAAATCCCCCCGAAATACGAAGTTTGAAACATTCGAAGATCCCATGCTGGTTCAGCAGAGAAACAAATCAGAGTAAAATGTCAATCCGGTTTCCTTCCTCATTTTCCCTCCGAGTTTTAAGCCGCTCCCCTTCCCCCCGAAAAAAAGATGATTTCATTTTCCCCTCTGCCTTTACTGATACTTCTGATGAGTGTACAATTTCTACAGTATACAGGACAGCATACAACATTTTATCCATTTCTCATTTTCCCTTCCCATGCTTAAAAGGCAAACCGTATCCGTAAAGGCTTCGGCTTCAGCTTCTCTTGCCCCAGAGCAAAAACACATCATCCTTCAAGGTGGTTCCCATATTCCCAATCCTAAAGCTTTAAATTCAAACGTACACCCCAAGTCATTGCCTTGGTACGTTACATGTTACACCCTAAGCTAAGCCCCATACAAAGCTAGTCAGACTTCTTTGTACCCCAAAAACGACCCTAACCCGAAATCCGAACCTAAAATCGTCCCATCCGTTCAAATGTTAGAATGAAATATGAAAATGGGTTTTTCAAGGTATATATACCCTTACAAACCCTTACGAGAGTTTGGGAAAATAAATGGACAAAAAGGGTCATACAACAAAAGGATGGAAACCCCGAACTCGTAAACAAAAAAATCAGTTCAAATGAGACAGATAGACGGAGAAAGCATTCGCATTCCTGAAATTTTGAAAAAAAAATGAACCTGTCGTTTAATGTACGAACAGGTGTCAGACGAATTCAGCGATTATTGCTTGGAATGCAACGACTGCATTCCATCGCACATGTTCAATCACGACACACCAGAAAAAATGCGGGAAAATTGAGTAATTACATATTTTCATGAGTGATGCCCGCCTGGTACTTGGGACTTGGTGCACGCACATGTACAAAATAATACCCGGTTCGGTTCTAAGAATTCCGGACAGGGACCAAGTCGTTACGCCTTCGTTTCTCAGTATAAACTTAGTTTTCGTTTTTTGCACAGTCGATAATAGATAATGGCTCCAACTTACGGGGTGTTTCGATAAAATCTTATGCAGAAATTCGATATTTACAATTGGATTCGAGAGCGACAATTTTCTCAAATTTTTTCAATGTAAAAATAAATCTAATCGTGGAGCATTATTGAATCTCTGGATTGGATCAGTCCTTCCTGGACATCCATTTTCAATTTGAAAGATATTGTGAATAAATTCGATGAATCCGGCCGTACACTTAGAAAACTGTAGGATTCAAAACTAAATCTAACTCAATAAATTTGCAATCGCTGTAACCCCTTTCTGAGGGACATTCTTAAATGCCGGTATCAGCCCCGGCACAGCTTCGCAGAGTAAACAAAAAAAAGTAAATAAAAACACATTTAAAAATATTGTCCCTAACCTCAAAACAATTAGAATATTCATCTTTCCGATAAACCGTCAGTGCATAGTGCATAATTCATTAATGATGTAGTGGCTAATGGCACAGCCTTCAAATATCAACAGATGATAAAATATGCGAGTGTGTGCAGAGTTAAATGCGCAATTAAATTAAACATCCACTCAGGAGTTATCATGTTCACTGCTCGTTCACAATCAGTTGCAACCAATGCTCTGACCGGTGTTATCAATAATGGACCAAATATGCTCCATCCCCGATGATACTAATAGAACTGACTAAACAATTATTTCCAGAATACTGTGAAGTCCGCATTAATAACACGTTAAAATTAATAATTACCGCTTCTAATAAATACGTAATCCCCGACCGTTCAGTACAAATTCAAGTCATCGGGAAAATAATTAACCGTTCAATGAACTGACAATTAAAAATGATCAGCTCCGCGATTTACCAGAATTTCGCAAAAGTGTCCACTCAGACAGACGTCATAACATATTACGTACTGATAAACAACTGCGATCGCAGCAGCAATTCCGCCACGATCACTGAAAAATTTATTCTCCGGGAATATAACAAAGTTAAATCTGCCGGATTGACATTTTTAAGCCGTTAAAAATAAGTATGACTACATATTCCAACTTCCTATTTATACATCGATACATTAAGTTTTAAAATTAATTCATGCAATAATCCAGTTAGTGAGCAGAGAAACGAACCAACAATTTGTTCGAATTATTTCGTTACGATCATAGGAATATTAATGCAAATCAGCACAAAAATATCATAAATTATTCGAGAAAAGCTTGAATTTCTAGAAAATGGCATCCACCAATTAAAAATGGCGACTTGAAACAAACGCCGCCGCCACTCGATTCAAATCCTCCCGCCAGTCTATAGAATGGCGCCAAGTTTATCTGAACGACTGTATTTTCGCAAGAAGCGAGTGAGGCAAGAATCCATTTGTTCGAATGTCTATTTTGCCATTGCCTTTCGTTCTCTCTCTGCTTCCCTGGCTCATAATTCGAAAGCCTTCAACCATCTGACATAAAGTATTATTGACGCCATAGGCGGACAGACTAAAAGAGAATGAGGCAAGGAAACCAAGAACTGAGAAGCATAGAGAATAGAACGAATAGAATAGAGTGAACCGAGCCAAGCTTGAAACTTTTTTTTAGGTACCTTATCCTTATTCCCTCTACCTTTCCAAACATCACATAGCCAAAGCTAAATCCAACGGACCTATGTGCTAAGCTAGTGTCTAGTAGCAAGCTAGTGCTTCAAAGGCGAAACAACCTATCAGTAACGGTCCTAGGATATGGAAGTGGCCCAGCTATTTAGTGTGGCCAGTACCAGGAAGAAGTGCCCAATCTAACTAAAATTCCAAGGCAATCAAACAGAGATCATTCGGAGGACAGTCCTGTTTTGAATTGGCTTGTCCGATTCTAATAATTGTCATCCTAGGAATCCAATCTTTGATAGATTTCCGATGGGGAATCGAACCCCGGCCTACCGCGTCGCAGACAGGGATACTTACCACTATACTATCGAGGAAATAAATAAGGTAAAGGTCGTCGTCCTATGGGTGGATTCTAATAATTGTCCCATTTTGTATCTATTTCAAGGAGGATAGTCCATGCCTGTCTAAATTGTCCTCCTAGAAGTCCTAAACGTTGAATATTGTACTGCAACGAAGAATTTCGGCCGTCCGAATCGCTCGAGACGGGTTCTATGTACCAATTAATGAAATCCCGACGATGCAATTTCAGAGATATAAACAATAATCCATTTCGACGACGATAATTTGAAAAAGGTATAATATTTCGGTTTCGAAATTAAAACCTGGCCCATACAATCCACAAATCGGTAGATCCGTCTCTAGACGTAATGTACATTGGTAATGCCAGGAGTAGTTTGAAAAGGAACTGGTAGAATTGGAATAAAGTCGCCGACCCTGAGCGGAGTAAAATCTCCTCCCCTTTCCCCTTCCCCCGCTGAAGAATCTCATTTGGTCTGACTCATGCTCAAATGAGCCATCGCTCCAACGCCGAACCCAACCAACATCCTCTCCCTATGCCTAACCTCATATTTTTCCTCTCTATATTCAATCTATAGCGCTATCCCGTTCCAACAGAAACTTGAAACGAGAACCTCAAACCAAACTCCAACTCACTACGACTACACAGAGACGGAACCCAAAATCCAATGTAAGCACTAAGCACCAATGGCATGGGATGACAAGCAAAGGCAAAGGCAAAGCAAGGAAAAGATAAAATGAGAAAAAGGGTAGAGTGGGGCAAATGCAACTCTGACTCAAACCTTACATTACGTACATCTACGTTCGGGGTCCCAAATATACATTACATACTAGTTATAGTTTATCGCGGATATCTCAAAAGTCACTCAGAAACTGAAAATAATTTAGCTCAATACCCATCTAGTAGATGGATTTCCATACAAATCCGATTATACGATTGTGGCCATGCGCGATTCTAAAAATTGCGTAGAAAGTGTGAGTTTTCTCGAAACCCAATTAGTTGACGCTACTCATCTAAAAAAAGATGTGTAGCCTCTTCCGCCCTTGCAAAACGATCGCATTTATTTGAAAACGATATTCTGTATATCGTTGCGAGTAATATATTCGTTAAAATGAGGTGAATTCTGAACCTGCATAGCAGGATTGGGGGCTTTCTCCCCACTAAAAATAGATGATAAGCCTTTATTTGTCTAAGAATACTGAATTCTATCATCGTTATCGTTTTCTAAATGCATTTCTGGCGGGGTGGTGGGGTTTCTCCCTCGTAGAAATAGACGGTAAGCCTTCATCTGACTAAGAATACTATCATCGCCCAATATTTTATATCATATCTCCTTAAATTACCGAAATACCAGGATGTTCGATTACGAAGCTGCATATTTGGGACCATGTGCCATGCTATCTACTTGAATGTTGGTTCCCCCTACTCCCCACACCCCTCTTATCCTATGGTGCCGTCGAAGCTATACAAAAGGAAGGTTCTTTTTTGTCCTTCTCTCTGACGTCAATTCTAACCTAACCCGAGAGAGACCCAATGTAGAAATGTACAAATGTTCACAAGAGCTAGAACTACCAACCAAACCAAACTAAAACCTTTCATTTCAAACACGCATGGCATGGATGGTTCGAACGAAACGAACGAACGAACGCGAATGCTTCGCTTAGGATAGGGATAGCGTGGGACGGTTTTAGGTACCTAACATTTCGTTCATATCTACATGTATACATACATGTCCCTAAGTTTTTAGGTATCCTAAAGCTTCTCTCGCTTCTCGCTCGATTCATCGAGGGCAACGCTAACGTTGGCAACTTTACCTACGAAATGAAGGAACGAATGTCAGAGAGACGGCGGAAAACAGGCAGACAGTTTGAGTCCCTAACAACCAAGCCAACCTATTCTAGACTATATATCCCAAGCCCAACTTAAACCTAAAACCTAGAAGGTACCTAGAATCAGCCAGCCAGTCTTTTTTTTCCCCATTTCTCTTTGACAACGCAGCTGGCTGGCATGGAATGGTTGGGATACTGCGTAGTTTTACATTTACTGGTACGAACGTTACTAGTATATGGTAACTGGTAAGACCATACCGGCATAGCATGACTGACGAGGAAACTTACATCTACTTTTTTTTTCCCTCTTCATTTTATTTTCCCATTCCTAACGCTGCTGAAGCTACTTTTTTTTGAAACTTCGACTTCGACTTCGACTACTTCCATTTCGTAGGTCCTTCGGTCTCGATGGCCCATCAACATCTAAAACATTTTCGAGCTTTCCTTAGCTAGAACAGAATATTTCGCTTCACTTCAACTCCGTTCCCTCTGCTTTCGAAATCTTCCCGCTTTTACCGCAATGACCAATACAAGTAGTTGGAAAACCTTAACCCGAACTGCTCCTGTCAACTCAACTTGATCAATATGTACACAGTTTTACTCTTATAAAAGATGCGAATGGGCAGGACAGGACAGCCGACAGAATTCGAATGTATGTCTAATACGTGTATATATGTAGCCATGTGCTTTTTGGTGAGGATTCCGATGATTCAAATCCTAAACACGATTTGAGCTTCCAACGAACAATTGCAACCAGTTGATTCTCACACACGAGACAGGCGAAGACGAATCATGAATGAATGATCGGCCCAAGTGCCGGTATTCTCAACTGTTTATCTTGTATCATCTATATTTGAATGTCCGGAAATCAGGGTTTAATTTTGCATTCGGTCTTTATCATTTAACTATATACTCGATCTTTTAACTGGAATCAAGAGGTATCTTTCCTAGGTCAAGTGCAAAACTCTGTATTTAGGGCAAATCAAAAGTAACCCATGATGCAATGCCATGTAGTGAATGTCAATTAATGTGTTCCATTTAATGTCCGAGAATTGGGGGTAACCATGAATATTACATGGTCCGTGTTTTATTAATACTCTGGGACTGGGCCGTTCAAATACAATTTATAGTTTCTGATCGCGTCTGACATATCTCTTTCTGAAAAATATTTTTAGTTTTTAAGAATTACCAGCAAAATATTGATTTCCAGAGTCCATTCATTACTATTTACTATTCAAACCGTCAATATGACCACGTAGTTCGATATCATTATCCGAGCGCAAAAATTAAACACGGGTTCAATTCGACATGCAGTTTCCTCTGACCAATTTCCCAGTTTAATATTCGGAGCTACACAATCGGACAGCATTGATAATAAGACAACAGTTACAATATGCATGAAGAAGTCTAGCTCTGAATGTTGACTTAAATCGTTGATAAAAATTGTCCCCAAACTATTTCCATGTCTTCCTACGAAATTTTGATTAACTCTTTTAAAGGAATAATCTTTAATTGTGTCCAAGGTAAAGGTTCGTTGGGCTTTGTTTTAACATTTAATCCTGGTGCATATATAGCAATGCCAGTAATTAATCCAATAAGACTGACCGTGCGAATTTAAAATAAATTGACGACTCGATTGTTGAAGGAGCTCTGAAATAAGTCAGTTAAGGGTTACGGTAAATGAATGCGGTATATTTTTGCGATTGTGTGTGCGTTCTTCATATTCTATTTTTTTTGCTACATTACTACATTAGTCCTTATGGGAATAAAATTTATGCTTACTGCAACTAGCAACTGCTCGTTCCCAACCCAACTCTTCAGAAGAATTAAATGAACATTCAGACTACATACAGTGGCAAATGAAATAGTACTAACTCTAGATGCTATGTTAATGTTAATGTGGATTTGAGCGACCTTGTAATTTCCAATGCAATTGAAGTTGCACTGTACTTGTACAATTTTTTTCTCTCCTCCAGAAGATACGAATACACGCCAGCAATAGCAAACTTCTGTAATTTTTATTGTTGCTCTACTACTGCGAACATACACATTATGGTATATCTACAAAATCCACGTATTTACATTTGGTATTTGGCTTCGCATAATCAGAAACACTGCAAAAAATTTGTAGTAGCGGATAATTTTTTTCAATTGATAAATTCGCCACGCCACGTGCATATAATACAATACAAATACGTTGAACATCCTGCAAATTATTTTAGAAAATACAATCGTAATGAAATTGAACACACAAAATAAGAATAGTTAGTTAAAATACGATACTTTCTCACAAACCAATGCAATGTTCCAGCAAGTTGGAAATCAAAGCACGATAGTAGCCTGGGGCGAATTGCGACATGGTAACAACTGCAATTTTCATGATACTTCTCGCTGGTTTTCATAGTTAACTTTATTCTTGAAAAAAACCCAGCTAGGTAAGCAAATTATGTCTCAAAAAAGTTTAAAGCCTCAGGCGACCTTAATTCTAAATAAAACTGAATCCGTACTGCAACTATTATAATATTAATCAGAGTATCAATTTGTTTCTATTTGAAACGTGCAGATTGCACTGGTTGTACGAATTACAATTACACCTATAAAAATAAAGCTGGAATGAATCATTCATGCTACTATGTAGTTCAAAGTAGTCATAAAAATTAAACTGGAGTAACTTAAGTTAAGGAAGGCACGCGTACGTTATCAAGTTACATAATGTCCATAGAGACAT
This sequence comes from Protaphorura glebata, assembly GCA_034694305.1. NCBI lineage: Eukaryota > Metazoa > Arthropoda > Collembola > Poduromorpha > Onychiuridae > Protaphorura > Protaphorura glebata. The sequence continues at coordinate 5,467 of JAQFYE010001467.1, read as the reverse complement.
ATAACCGTAGTCCGTAGTGGAACATTTTTATAGTTATAGTTCACACTTGTTTTTTGTGTATCATCAGCGTCGACAGCAGACCCGGCTTGACTGACTGAATGCATTTGATCACCCGACACAATGGAATGGCAATTAAAGTACAACTTAAGGGAAATGAAAACAAGTGTGTACGGTGCACGTAATGGGATATACGGGCTAGAATTGAAATCCTTTCGCGGGAAGCGTGTTTGTTGATACTTTTATGATATCCCCTACCATGCTATTACTATTCCGGCTTCAGAGTCAAGAAACTCTGTCAAAGACATAATTAATGTATCAACTCCAGAAAGCATGGTCTTTAGTCACCCAACTCAACCTGGCAAATCCTCCTGAATGCTTACTCGCCGTTGCCCTTCGAAAAAAAATGAGGTACACAGTGGGTGGCAGCATGAGCGGGAATCAGGATAACGTGTCTTCTGTCTATACCTGTCAATCTTTCATCTTTGATATCTGATGTCAGTGATGATGTCTCATGCATGTCATCTTGTCATCTCAACAACCACTTATTTAAATAAAATACACATAATTAGTGCCTCATTTGTCATGTTCAGAATTTGGTGAAAAAATCTTCAAGCTATCTCTAACAAAATAGATTTATGATACAACGTAACGTTATCTTCGGAGGAATCTTCCCCATTACAATTGTCAACTTATAAAAAAGGAGCACGTGGCACGGATTTGAACCGAGTTCTCATGGCATGAAAATACTATTGTTATTTATGGAATCCCCTTAATTTTAATTTGATCCTACGGGTACGGGTAAACAAAGTAAGCCAAGGCCTTTGAAATTGATAAACTGTGGACAGAATCCGCATGATTTCGTTGAATCAGTTAATTTCGGATCCTAATAGGGCACAATCCGGGTCTAAGAATTCAGATGCAACATTCTAGCTTTAAATACTGCATTTTCTGAATTCCTTAATTATACAACTTCATAAAATATCTACCCATTTTCATCGCTCTTACCTCTGACTGGGATAATTCACCAGGTTAATATATAACTTGTTAAAAATTATGAAAATATAAGACAGATCTAGAAAAAAAAACTGGGTATTGTCGCATAGTTTAGAATTTCAACTCTACCAATTACGCATAAACCCGAGAATCTGAAATAAAGATTTCCTGAGCCCAGGCGTACAGTGCACAAATACTCGTAAGTTTCTGAATCTACTGCTTTTCCATTGAATGTTTCTAAGTCGCCCCGAATCCGAATTCTTACTTATACGCACATACAGTACTGTAGTTACAAAGTCTACACGCGAAACTGTAATATTCAAAATCTCAACTTTCCTTGGTTCCCTTGGATAGAATTACGGGAACACCCCCGCTTTCCAAAGAAACACCGCCGAAGGAAGACGAACCACCGAAAGTTTCCCTGGCGCCAAACTGACCGGAACTTCTAACATTAGCAAAGCGTTCTAGCATCCATAGAACTTTAGAACGTTAGAACCGAATCTCAAAGTCACACGGTGACACATTCACACATGTGAGATTCCTCATTCATTCTTACATCATCGCATTCGGTTTTCCAAAGAAACCATAAAACCCGTGGTAAAACCCGAATTTCCGAATCGGAACACACGAATTTTTTATAACTCTAATGTTAACGTCCTAAACGCAGCTTCAAATTCTATTACTTAAGGTAGCAGTAACGTTAAAAATTATCTCAATTTTGGCAGCGAATCCTTCCGAAAACTTTCAAAAATCTCATTATTTCCTTAGGTTCAATTTCTCAAAACTGAAACTGACTGTTAGCTACCGGATTTCTGAATTTTGACCGGCGACAACCCACAAAAATTAAAATATTCCTCGACATTAGAAGGTTTTCAAGCGTTGGCAGCTTATATGTAAATCAGTATTTAAATTATAATTTTCGTCTGAGAATTCCACTACAGACATCTTCAGAAGTCGTAAGTCAGCCAAATTTGACGAAATTCCTAAATTCCTTCAAGGAATCCTGACAGCCGAACATACATATAAATTTTCAGAAATTTCTCCCCAAAAAATCCTTCCAGGACTAAATCGCCTAACATTCACCGGAACAATCTTCTGAGATTTGACCGTCAACCGGATAAAATCTAATCTTCTAAACGAAAAACAATGAAAAGAATCGTTGACTCACTTGTTGTTGTGGGATTGCAATGGATTGTGTCTCTGATGACATTTTTTGCTACCCCATCATCAATGAATAGTCCGTGTTGATGTTGATAGGTGTATGTAATTCGTTATTCGAATTTCTCCGTAAACTTTTCTTATTCTTATGTGCGCATGGAGATGAAAAAAGTTGGACTTGACGTGAACGTTAAAAACCGTGTAAGTCCAAGTCCCTGTCTCCAGATTCAGATAAACTTTACACACACAGGCACAGCCAAAAATTTTCATCCGTCGTCCTTCCTATTCTTTATGTGAGTGAATGTGAGGATAGCTCGGGTGGTTCAAGCCAGACCAAATCTCCATGCCATCCCATGCAACCATTTTACAGGACAGCTCGATAAAATAACCCACGTATCTTTCCATCCTATTCCTACGACCCAACCAGCCCATGCTCAACAAGCAAACCAACCCCTCCAATGTTACAAAAGTCCAAGGTAAAAACTTACCAATGTATGTGAACCAAAACTAAGCTTAAAATATTTACTTGCCACATTTCTCCCATAAGATCGGCCCGCTTACTGGGTTACAAAATGTGGCAAGTTTTCCAAGAATTTATACCCGAGTAAAGTCGAGTTAAACAACTTGCCACATTTTCTGGCACAGTATGTGGCCCGTTCTTATGGCGAGAATGTGGCAAGTTAAACTTGTCAATTTCCATCAGCCAGCTTGAATAAGAGAAAAGTTCTAAAACTTGTATACTAAAGTTAACTTGCCACATTTCTGCCATAAGATCGGGCCAATTACTGGGTTATAGAATTTGGCAAGTTTTTGTAGAATTTATCTAGTGGTGCCAAACATTTCTAGAAATTGTAACTTGCCACATTTCTGCCATAAGATAGGACAAAGAATACACGTTAGGAAATATGACATGTTTAAAAATGCTGGATCTGACTAACCAGCTTGAATAAGAGAAGAGTACGTTGGCCAACTTGCCAGATTTTGGGCATAAGATGGGACAAGAATTACACGATAGAAAATATGACAAGTATTCGGCCGAACTCAAGTCAGATTTCATTGTACAGGGAAGGACAAGAATCTCCGGTACAGAAATTTGACAAGAGAATACTTGGGAATATGAACAAGAAATATCCTTTAGCATTGCGAGTTGTCTCATTTTGCAGCGCAGGAGATCATGGAACTTACACGTTGAAAAATTGGACAAGCGAATTACATCTAAAACCTACAAAATAGAAGTATTCTATCGAACTTGTCAGATTTCACAGAATAGGCGCTCATACGAAATTCTGCCTGGTAAATATGGCAAGAGAATATCTAGTCATTATATTCAGCTAGTTTTCTAGACTGGTACGGCTACGAGTTTGTGAGGCTTGTCGAATTCTTTAATATTATTGAGCATGACACAGCCTAGGACTCACTATGGATTCCAATTGTGGCAAGTCATCCAACGAATTTCTAGCTGGCTTGGCAGATATTACCAAATTTGAGTCTTATTAGTGGATTTTCATAGTCTAGTTCGAATAAATATCCACCCTGATATAAAAATTGTCTTTATTGACTTAAGAAAAAGCCAATATAAGGTTAAATTAAGTTTTTACAAGTTATGCCACTATATGTCTCAACCCATGCCGCAAAAGTAGAGGTGTAAATGAGCATTTCCTTGGAAAATATATCGCTTCAGAGCCCAGAAAGTAATACTCGAGTGGTAAAGTCATTTGGCAATGCTTAGTTTCTGTTGAAGGAATAAAATAAAAGTTTTCAAGTTCTGGCTCTGTGAGTTGGCTGGTTGGTTTGGGATTTCGTTGCTAGCTTGAATTTCCTTCGTAAGGTTTTCTGCTATCCGCTATCCCTTGCTACCATTGGATTGCCTACAGTGAATTTTGTATTGCGTTGCGTTAGTTCTTCTCTCATGCCTTCGTGTGTATTATCCTTGTCTATTTTCTATGTACGTTCATGTTGGGTACTTCTGTACTTTGGAAGGTTGGTTGGTTGGTTGGATTTGGATTGCGTGTATTTCTATTCAATTCACTCCTACGTAGGATGGAATTGGACGTTGAGTTCTGTTCTCTATGTACTCTGAGTTGGTAGAATTCTCGAGAAATATAGAAACAGTCAGCACAGATATGAACGTTAACACTGGGTTGGGATGGGAATGGAACAAATACTGTAATACTCTCATTTTTGATAAAATAAAATGTATGTATACACATTTTCTATGTACAATTTATATTTTCGAATTGTATTTGTTATTTCGAATAATTTTAATTTCAGAAAATAGGATAATTGTATAAAACATTTTTACATTGAGAATTTCGGACGGACGCGGACGGCCTAAAGTTTTTGACGGAGAAAAAAGCTTCGCCCGGACGAACTCTTGTCTTCGCAGAGAGAATTAGGGAACGCAATAATACAATGTACATGTGAAGGGGCGACTTGAAAATCTGTCGATAACGTTTTAATGCAACCTAGTATTTCGGTCAGAATAATTTTGGACGAATTAGGTCAACCTCCCTGGGTGGAATTCAGGATGACCCCAGCACAAATTATTGTGCATGGACTTATAGTGTCGGTTATATGTAAATAAAATTAGTATCGACACCATATATTGTCGTCATTTAATAATGCCTCCGATCGTATTGCTTTGTTTAGAACAATATTTGTTATAGAAGTCTAACACACCGTGAAACTGTATATTTGCTATATAGGAGTTAGTTGAGATAGTTAAAAAATTTTGAACACTGGACCGAATACCTCATTTTTCAGTGTCCATCAAATTATGCCAAGGAAAGAATGTCATTCGAATATATAGTGATTGTTCTTTTTACCCACCCTGTAGTTTTTTCGATCTCCTAATCTCCTAATTTAAGAATTGTGGATTTGTGTAGGTTGGAAGCCGGAATGGAATTCAAGTTCGAATTTTATAAGGGAGGATTCCACGGCATACTTCATATGCAGTAAATTACAGTATAAATTATGCAGACACTTATTAAAAATTCGGCTGACCATGACTAAAACTTTTCGGTGGTTCGTCTGGACTCTGTGTACTATCGTTACACACTTTAATTCAAATTCTGGCATGTCGTGATATGTATCAGTCCGTCGAGACATGAGACATGAAACATTTAAGTATTTATTTACTTTGACCAATGGATTACGTTTAAATCAAATAGGGCTGTCAATAGGATGACCGGGGACTGGGGCCCCATTTGACCTGGGCGTCAAACTCTTACCCTTACTAGGAAAAGTAATTAAGTCTCATCTTTCTATGAATGCCCTTTCGTCTTTTTGAAATCTCAGGAGACCCGAAAGTGTCCCG
>JAQFYE010001466.1:0-22800 GCA_034694305.1 Protaphorura glebata | reverse complement strand
CGTCTATGTTTTGTGTTGTCGCGCGCGCACCGCACAACTTACACACGAGATCAATACATCAAAACTTGCATAATCGCTTTCTGAACAAAATGGCTATTTCGGAATTTTGAAATTCAAAATATTATAGAATTTATTTTGAATTTACGGTGACTTTTGCACCACCCTGTATATAAATCTGTTTGTCATAGCAGAGGACACTTGAATCTGATCTATCAACTTACAACTACACAGATGCTCTCACATTGCAATCACTTTCAACTACATAACGTCAAACATCGGTAGTAATTCTCTGGATTTAAAGATATAATCTACAAAGAGAAGACTCGTTGAGCAAAATCATATTACTAATAAAATGGGCAAAATTACATATCTGAAGGGGAATAAAGTTTTGATTGGAGATCAATTGATTCAAGCCACAATTGAAATTCGGGATGGGAAAATTTTTAAGATTTATCGAGGTTCTGTTCACCCGTGCGGAGATTCATCTGAATCCGAGGTATGTTATGGTATTATTAAATTAATCTAAAACTGTTCAATAGAAATTTACATAAATAAGAAGTAGGTTTATTTTGAATTTTGTTGTGTGGATTGACGTAAACCGTACGATAAGTATGAAGTAACTGTATTTCTTTTATCTCACCATCTGAATTGTGGACTTTAATTTATTGAAGTACGTATTTGTATAGTTCTGCCGAATCTATTTTGGTATCGCATTAACAATAATATTGTTAATCCACAACAAACAATTTATTATTGTTTGTTATGCAAGAGCGTGGAACATTTTGTAACATCAATAGAAATAACACCACACAGCTCTTGCGACAAAAACTAGCACGTTGTATTTAACCACGACGTTTAATTATTTCGCAACCCTTGATCTCCTGAACAACTTTTGTGAAGGTCATACCCCAAAAAGTCTACCCGTTTGCATGGCACCACACCATAAAAATACAAGAAATGTACCAAATGCACAATGTGGTGTCATAGGAATTCATGACGCAGTCATGACATCACCAGACAAAGTGTATCTGGTCAATATATTTCTGGCCACACGTTTGAACTCTTCGGGGTGTGACCTTCACAAAAGCTGCTCAGGAGGTCAATGGCTACAACATATCTTAGAGTGCAGCCAATTTCAAAGGCCTTCATTTTGTTGTAGTAATTTTGGGAATTTCAGATACGAAATTAAATTGGTATTTATAGGTGTTGGATGCCGGAGACTTTGTTGTCATGCCCGGTTTGGTGGATTCTCATGTTCATGTAAACGAACCAGGGAGAACAGAATGGGAAGGATATTGGACAGCAACGAGAGCAGCAGCGGCTGGAGGAATTACCACTATTGTTGACATGCCATTGTAGGTCAAAGTCACAGTAAACCTAAAATAAAATTAACTCTATATCAATGATTCATTGTAAACTCACAGAAATTCAATTCCTCCAACAACAACTGTTGCTAATTTTAATGTGAAACTTGATGCTGCGAAAGGGAAATGTCATGTAGATGTAGGATTCTGGGGTGGAGTGGTTCCAAATAATGTCGTAAGTTTTTATTATTATTAAATCTTACAACTAGGGACGAAGGCGGTAAGGCTAATACATTAGCGTAATGAGTGCCGAGCCGAGCTTAATCCATCAGGTCTGGGGTTCGTTTCCTGTTCGACCCACTTTTCAAATCCCTTTAAGTTTTGGTGTTCGCACCGTACTTGGCTTTCAGAGATATTGGGTCGATGGGGCCTCTAGAGTAGCTTCTCTGGAGAAGTCACCTCGTTGATATCAATTCAGGACTCAGTTAATAATTCGTTCGGTAGATATAGCGCGAATATAAAATGAAGATATTATAAATGACTCTAACAGCAGCTTTAATTATAAATCATTTCTTATAATTTTTGTATCGTCAAGGGCGAACTGAAACCACTTGTTGAAAAAGGAGTTGTAGGGTTTAAATGTTTCCTCATCCACAGTGGAGTGGATGAATTTCCATCAGTCACTGAAGCTGAAGTCGATGCCAGTTTGTCGGAACTAAAAGGAACGCAAAGTCTACTCGCGGTAAGTGGGGTGTAACGACAGTTCATAAACACACAGTAAATGTAATATGTAGCGATTTCTGAGATGGTTCATTAAAACAAAACATTTTATTAGTTCCATGCTGAGGTGGACTGCGGCAGTGAAGCGTCAATAAAAGCGGCAGATCCAGCCGCGTACAGTACGTTCTTAAAATCCCGACCTCCGTCAATGGAATACAATGCCATTGACATGGTGGCGAAATTGTGCGAGAAACACAAGTAAGAAAATCGGGTTAGGCTTTGAACGCGTCTCATCTGAGAATCTCTAATAGATATAATAGCCAATACATTTAATTTATTCGGTCAAACTCGTTAACTGCTGTAAACAAACGGAACTTGAATGACCATGTAAATTTTCTAACTCAGGAACGTAAGATGCCATATTGTTCACCTATCCGCGTCCGAAGCATTGCCAATTATTGAAAAACTTAAGGGAAGCGGGTATCCTATTACAGTTGAGACTTGCCCCCATTATCTAACACTTTCTGCTGAAGATATCGAAGATAGGAATACTCAGTTTAAATGTTGCCCTCCAATCCGTGACTCCAAGAATCAAGACAAGTTGTGGGATGGTTTACGAAATGGTCTAATTGATCTTATTGTTTCGGATCATTCACCTTGCACTCCAGAAAAAAAAAAACCTGGTGTGAGCGACTTTATGGAAGCTTGGGGTGGAATTGCTTCAGTACAATTTGGTAATAAAACATTTTCTGACTGATCTAACTTGAAAACCTTTCATTCCATTTGGTAAAACATTCCAAAATAGGTCTTCCAATTATTTGGACAAATGCTCGGAAACGCGGTTTTGAATTAAGCGATGTTTCACGGTGGATGAGTCAGAGTCCTGCAAAACTAGTTGGGCTACAAGATCGGAAAGGCCAAATTAGTGAAGGTCTAGATGCCGATTTTGTCATTTGGGATCCTAATGGGGAAACACTGGTTTGTACAAAAATTAGTACATATTATTAAAATTAACAACGAATTAACATAACACTTAAATTTGTGTCTTTAGATTGAAGAAGGAATTATTCAACACAAAAACAAGGTAAGTGATGGAATATTAATGGCACGGGATACGGATGGTTTGCCATTAGTAGTTGCCAGTTGCACTGGTATTTATATATTCTCCAAGAGGAAAGGTGGTAAGGCTCAGCGTGGTGAGTGCTCTGCCTTAATGCTTGAGGTCCCAGGTTCAAATCCTGATCGGACTAATTCAAAATTCCGTGTACGACTCCGTGCTTACACGGTACTTGGTCCTCAGAAGTTTTGGTTCAATTATTTGGATCGATTGGGACTATTTAGAGCAACTTCTCCAGAGAAGAGTCACCTCGTTGATATCAATTTGGTCTACGAGCCAAGAATTCGCTCAACTGATGAAGCGCGAATTTGAACTGATGAGGTATAAAGGACTATAACAATAACTTTAACTTTTCTAATTTTCTAAAAGATTACTCCCTACATGAAGAAGAAGTTACAAGGAAGAGTTCTGAAAACAGTGTTGCGAGGTCAAATAATTTACAATCAAGGAGAATTCTCACAACCAGAAGGAAAACCAATTTTCCCTAATCAAAGAGAGCATTGATCAAAGTCAAATTCAATGAAGTTGAGATGGTAGTGACCAGAAAATTCCTCATCCGGAACAATTCAATTTTACTTGACATAATAAAAATACATTGAACGCATAACCTAAATAAATTGCAATTGGACAAAGAAGCTGCGTGATTTTTATTCAACGAAGACAGGGTCATAGTCATATGGCGCACTGCCTGACTCCCGTCGGGGCAAGACAGTAAATAAATTCGCGACAGGGTGATATCTCGTGGTAATAAAAATTGGTGCGTGGAAAGTACTAGAGGGTGAGGAAAGTGGTCGAGAGCGAAGTCTTTTCGTCTCCGTTCGGATTCTTTGATTGCGCAATCGTACTAAACACAAAACCTAAAATGAAACATAAAATTGACAAGGAAATCACAAAGAAAAAGAGCTCAGATATGTGAATTGTGAGTATACCAATTCGTTCCAAATGATACAAGGTACCTGCCACATGGAAATGGAGTTCCTGAAAAATCGAATATATTTGGTTTCCCAAGCCCGACGTCGAAATCCCAGTGCCACATTTTGCAGGAACTCTTGAGTGCATTCCGTTATACGAGTCACAATAATGGTTCCTACCCATTCCACAATAATGGACCTAGAAGAACTGCAGTGATGACGATAACATCCGATCCGTGTAAAATGGCGTGTCCTTGAATTTAATCCAAGCATACAGACCCAAAGTATGTAGCAACGAGTGTCAACATACCATATATATGAATGGCGGCCGCAAGGTTATCCAGGACATTTGCAATCCCGTTCAAGATTTGATGTGAAAAGTCGTTGAGGGCATCAGATATACAAGCGGTGTATTCTTCATCGAGTTGTCGCCATATCTGCCATTGTATTGATGTTTTCGAGCGTCTGATTAGGTGTGCACAAGGAATCCAATAACTGACCAGATAATGTACATGATGGATACCATGAGCCAAGATTCCTAGACGACCAACTTTCTCACTAGGTTGGTCCATGCGATTGTTTACTCAAAAAAAAACTTGTTTTTTTTTGTTCGGTGCCCAAAATACATTAGATCAGACGGGACTTTGGGCACCGAAATAAGCTTGTTGATATGGAGAATTGAATCAACAACAAATTTTCCAATCTTTTGAAACATCGACATCGCGCATGGACCAACCTTATGAGAAGAGTTTGTTTGTTTACGAATCGTGCCATGAGCCACGATATGGTGTGGTATTGAAGCCAAATCCAATGCCACATCATTTGAAAATGCAAATTTGAATAATCTATGGTAGGATCGTAGTGGTTCGTGATTAGCACTATGCGAAGAAGATTGGAATGATCGTGGTCGATGCAAACAAAAGTAGCATCATCAATTTAGATATCTTGATTTGATCTGCGTTATCAACGTCGGTTTAAGACATTCCTTTAAGTGATCAGCAAACATCACCGTAATATAAAAAAAAAGACGCCATAATGTAAAAGTCTCCATGTTGTCACTGTCACCACATTCAATCGACCCTCAGTCCAGTCCCATTGAAAGGAAAAACAAAAACACAAAACAATTTTCAAAAAATAAATCAGATGCGAAAATAGCCACTTGAATCTAGAAGTCTGCATATTTTCACATCTGCGGACAAAAACATTATGTTCTACGTTGTTCTGGAACTAGTTCTTTTTTAAGAACCTGAAGTCATACCTTTGCTGGTGGTATTCCGGTAGACCTAAACCGGGTTTGTAGGAACTCCAATAATGTGTTTACCCAGGCGAAGTCTCGATTGATTCGCACATACCCTATATAATCTGTTAGAATTGTGTGCCATGTTGCTGATTTACGGATTGCTTTGGAATAGTAGTTCGAGTGATGACAACACATTATTCGTAAATTCTTGACTAAAGCATTGCGCAATATACACCGATGTCTATTAATTACATTTCATAACATCGTCATAATTGTTGCTCGTGAGAGTTCCCTTGATTACTGACGAATAATAATTATTCGTCGCGGAAATATTTTCGGTGCGGTATAACAATTATTGTTATACCGCACCGAAAATATTTCCTTAACTAGCTATTTCGCTATTTGCCATTTCTCAACAATTTAGTTATGAATAAACGAAACTTCAACGATTAAATAAGATCTGCTACTATTTATTTCTGAAGAAGGAAGCGAAGTGCTTCTGAAAGCTTGACAAAAAGGGAATTGTGTTTAAAATGTCGTCCGATTATTCCCCACAAATGTAATGAAATTTTTTGGTGCATATATGTATTTCTATTTGTGTATCTATTATTTATATACTCACTACTACACACATTACACAATCAAAATTACGTCGTCCTCATCATCTCGTCGCTCCCAACTTCCTTTAAGATCAAGAGGAGTGGCCAGGTGCATCGGTCCACCTTGGCCTGTCCCTCTTTCTTAAAACGCGGATATCACCTGGATTTCGAAAAAATTGAACAATCTTTCTTTTATGAAAACTTACATGCACTACACTTAGTTATAATATATAGTGTACAATTTTTGAAATCGATTGAATAAATTAAATTTGGTCATTGAAAAAAAAAAAAAATCCATTGAAACTGAAAACTATTTATTTCGTATGCTGAGTCAGATTGAGATTGAGATTGTCGTCTGTCGTATGCAGTTGATAGGATGGAAAATATTTGCTTTATTCAATTTTCAACCGATTTCACAAAAGTGTCCATTAAGCTACAGAACAGTGCATAACTAAACATTTAACAAATTAATATTAGTAGGAAGATAATTATGACCGTTCCAAGAAATTCTTAGGCAAGATATTGCTATTTGCTATATCGTATCTATCGAGTTTTATAATGCAACAAAATAATGTTGCCCACACTTAATGCTTTCCCCGTTCAAGCTCGAACTCACACCCCTCCCTCGCCCCACCAGATTTGAACCCAGAAACCCCGAACCAGCTCTCATCTCCGCTTCCGATGCTCTTGTTGCAGCTAAACAGATGGAGAGATGAGACTTGGCTTTGAATTTCTGGGTTCAAATCTGGTGCGGCAGGGGTCTGAACTTTGAACTTGAAAGTGGAAAGGTTTAAGTGTGACCAACATTACGCGAAACTACTGAGGCTACAATTTAAAGGGATGAAAATTGAATTCGGACGTCTCCCCACTTTAATATTTAGAATTCACTAGTATTTTAGTGCTTGACGGGTGACAAGTTGAAATCTTGAAACCGTGTTTGGATGTGCTCTGATTCTGCGTGACACTCAATATTAGTATGATTAAAATGAGACACAAAGTGTGACGACTATATCCAGGCAAGAGCTCAGAAATTTTAAAATACCGACACGTTCCAATTTGTACAATGGTCCTGCAGTCCGAAAATGTAGTACCCTTAGCGAGCGGATATATTTAATTTCCCATGACCCACGCGCTGACCCTATCGCCATTCTTTGAATGAAAACTCTGGAGCAGTCAGGAATTCGAGAAACTAGAATAGTTTCTATCCATTCTACCGAAATAGCTATTGTTATGGCACTCAAGAGAATAATCCTCGTGAGTAATGTGTTACCGAATTTGATGAGAGAGAACAATCCTAAAATAGTTAGGAGTGCCAGCATACTATGATGAATAAAGAATTTAATAGTATTGATGACTCCATTTGCAATCGTATTCAATACTTGATTGTAGCGGTACACTTTGAAGGACGTAGAAGGCGTAAGTGGCCCAAGCAATGTATTCTTCATGTGTTTTACTGGTGTGTCCAGTGTGTCGACATCTTCCAGTTGTGATAAATGCTTCAAGGGCGTGGTGCAAGAAACCCAGTAGTTGACCATATGAACATACATAAGTACTGCCATTATGAACATGCATAACGGTTGTCCGAACAAAAGTGCTCCCCAAGCCATAAGCGTTAGGAATGGTAAGGAAATCAAATTCAATTTTGTTTCAATAGAGGTCAAGAATTTCACAGCTCGATGATACGGGTTGAAATTATTGAGCATCACAATCGCAAAGAAGAAAGGGACAACCGTGATGCCAATGAACATTAACCATAACATTATTTCAGAAATCTTGATGAGTATCGCCAACGGAGGCTTCGGATTCTTCTTTAATTGGTCTTCGAAGATTTCTGTAATAAGATTGGAATGTTTACAAAATCAGACCCTTAGTATAAATTGTGATGTGCTCAGGATCAGGGTATTAGCATTCACTCAATGACTTTACTTGCATCATCGAAATAGGCGCTCTGTAAAAACAGAACGCCGCAGTCTTTACAGCAAAAAGTTGGCAGTTCTGTTTGGCTGCGGTTTTAATACGATGCAGTCCTTTACCTCCAGAAAACTTTTGTGAAGGTTATACACCAAAAAATTTAGATGTTCGGCCGATAGATATTCACGGGCCAAATGAACTTGTGTGCTTACACGAATCCATGATGGAATCATTATCATGATGTCAGTGTATTTGAATCTTGTATTTCTAGCGGACAAACGGTACAAACCTTCAGAAGAATTTCTCACAAACGCAGGAAATCATGACTAAACACATCGAAAGTGCACTCGACCCAAAAACAAAAGCCTACGTTTTGGTGTAAAGACTGTGCGGTGTTCTTCAGCTTACAATTCAGTATTTCCAACTATTATAACGGATTACCTTGAAACTTTTCATCCATCCGGAGCATTTGATTTATCCATCTTGCAAACGCTTCAGACTCGGAGATGAGAATAATCTGTAGGACGCAACTGAAGCCTTCTAGTGCAACGAAAATTGCTTCTGAAGCAGCTGCCTGAATGTGGATGTTATCGTCCCAAAACCTCAATATGAGTCGAACCCCCAATGCAAATACTTGACAGAATGTTAAGATGACCAGGATCCGCCAGGATATCACTCTTTGAAATGTGGCCACCATTAGACGACCGTTGGTCCAGTCCCAGTGGAATGGAAAACAGTAAAAAGTCGACCTCTCAAAAAAGTAAATGATGTGAGCGAAGAGCCATTTGAATCTTACGGATAACATGTTTTAACTGCAATGGTAACAGTGTGATTTAGAACTGAAGTTGTGGAATTCTTCCAATAGAATAAAGGTCGGATTCCATCATTTGCTTTCTTTTAATTCTAGCGTCTGCGGAAATGCATTCACGTATGTTTGTAAGTTTTTTGATTGCCTTCTGCATGGGACACACGTAATAGCAAAGCACCCGTACAGACAACACTTGTGAATGTTTCTAGTTTCCATTAACGGTCCCCGGACTGACAGTAGCATATGTTTACGTGTGCTTCTCTAAAGTATTATCTTTGGCTCCAATCATCAATTTTGAGTGTGCTAAAACCTAAATCTTGCGCAACCAAAAGCAATCAATCTTGCAAAATTGTACTGAAATGCCTACTTGTGATTTCCTTTTAGATTTGCCCCGTTGCAAAACGTGCGAGGGTAAGATATTTCCATTCTCTGTAATATTTAACAGTATCGACATTCAACGGTATCAGACAAAGTGCTCGATTTTGCTTCAGTTTGATCAACATTCGTATAGATTTTGAATTTTACTGCGCATCAAATGAACCAAGATGGTGATCCTTGACCTGAAAAGTTTGACCCTTTCTTGAAAACCTATGAGCAGGTTCATCCACGCGTTATGTTGGTTTGAATTTCCTCTCCCTCTTAGCGGAAGAAGTTTTCTTACCTACCATCTTGCTACACTACAACAGAAGGCTATGAATGGCGCTAAATTAATAAATGGTTCTATCAAAATACTGACCAATTGAACAATCTTTATTAAGTATTTAATGTGTATTCATGTTTAAAATAAAAATAGTTTCAATTCCAAGAACCAATTTTGTATTTCCATAAATATTTTGTAAAATGATAAAAATTGAACCAACTGTGAGAAACATTTCATTTCATAATTTAATTCGATGTTTGAGGATTTATGTTAGAGATCCTTGAGTTCCGCCGAGACATTCTTCAAATTTTCAAATGTTTTCCTTGCAGCTTCCGAGTAAGAAAAGACACGGTAAGGGATTCCATGACGTTCAGCCAATTCTCGAACTCTTTTATGGATTTGTGGATGTCGAAATTGTGGCATGGTAGGGAATAAATGATGTTCAATTTGATAGTTCAAGTAACCCATCCACCAATCGCACCACCAAGATGGTTCAACATCAGCTGTGTGGACCAAGGAATATTCCACCCAATGGGTCGGTTCAGAGGTCACCGGTAAATGGGTATGTGAAAGTGCGAAATTCCCGAAGAGGTACATTGACATTATCCAAGTTGAGATCAGCCATGGCCAGAATCCAACAGGGTAGGCCAAAGCGTAATGTCCCAACATACAAGCGAATTGGAAGTAAAATCCGTGTTTAAGAACATATTTCGGATGAAGGTAAAATTGCCAAATAAGTGTCCCTAGTAGTGTGTCGATGAGTAGAAACAAGTACACCTATGGATTCAAAAAATTCACTCATTAAATACGCCTCGCTGCTTTTTTTCATTGATAACTTTCTAGAAATACATCGGCAAAATACACGTGGTGACGTCATAGGAATCCGCGACGCATTCATGACGTCACAATGGGTAATTATATGACGCCTGTATTTCTAGTGGCCATATGCTTAGATTTTTCAGGGAGTGACCTTCACAAAAATTGTTCAGGAAGCCAAGGGCTACAACATATAAAAAAGTCAGCCAAATCCAACAGCCTACTTTGTGCTGCAGTTTTCTTTACCTGGTTTTGAATGAGGAATGATTTTCCTTGCTTCGAATTCCTGACGACTTTGGCGTTGTAAGCAACTAGAGGTAGGGTGTCAAGATCAACATCCTGTAGAGAAATAATTAAAGAAATTAATACGACTCCATAAACGAATTACCTTTTTATCCGATAGTGGTCAACCAACTCAGGTGTCATTTTCAATGTATAATGAGTACAAACATTCCTTAAATTGTCCGTTTCTGTTCTGTTATGTACTTACGTGTTTCAGTCTTTGTGGCATGGCGTGGTGTCGATTATGACCTCTGGCCCACCAAGTTGAGGAAAGTCCAAGGCCAAAACCTGCATGGGTGTAAATATTTTAGCATAAATATTTTACTGAAGTTCAAATCATCAATAGTGGTAATTCAATAATCAATGAAGGAACTCTTTCATGAGAAGAAATGTCTGAGATACCTAAGCGAGGCACACGCACGCATGATACAGATTACATAACCGGACACAAGCCACAAGCCTGATTCATAATTAATTGTACACAATGTCTCTAGTCGTGATAGCAAAGGCATAACAGGTTTCTTTTCATAATCAATTGGAATATTGTTCAAAAACTCTGATTTCTTGTGATAAGCAATTATACAATACCGGATAAACTTATTGGGGTAAGGTGAGACTCCTATGGGGCATTGCCAATGGCCAATATTGAGCCCAAATTCGCTAAGATATTCTTTAAGGGAAAACATCGCTTTACAGAAATGTCTTTATATAGTAGTCAAGGATGTTTGAGAACTTCTCTACAAGGTAAGCTCATACTGTCCAAACAAAAAAATGATGGAGTCAAGAGTCCCACAGAAGGTGATTCGATCACGCACATTGGCAACTGAAAGTATGCTAATAATGCGTGGTCATGGTGTCATTGACCCGTTGACTTCATAACTCGTGAAATGGGATAGGTGTTGTCCCCACTATCGTAGGGTCACCAGTTTTAACTCGACGTTGTTTTTAGGACAGTATTATCTTCACTGGTAAGAAAACGTTGTCAAGTTATGATGAAATTACTAACCGAAAACAACAGCATGAATAAGCCGATCCCATGTTGGAATGCCGGTGATGGACCGATGACCACTCTCATGTTGTATCCACCCGCTTCTTCCTTGTGTGATTCCAAGCACAATAATTCCTAGGAACTGGATGACCCGAAATTCAGAGAATAAGAGTAAATAGCCGACATAGCTCATAATGACTAGTTCAGTAAATCGGTAGAGAAGATGAGAATATGATGGCTTGAACATTCCTTCCTTCTCTAACTCCAAGTAAAGCTTTGTGAAATCCGCTGTCAATGCCTGATGTCTGGTTAGGCTTTCGGCGTCCATTTTGTCTAAGAAATTAAGGATCACAGAAAATACATTTTTACGGTTTTATCGCTGATCAAGAATTTTATTGAAACTTTCGCGAAGGTTCTATTCCAAAATGTTTAAGCGTTTGTCCGCTAAAATTACGTGGGCCAAATGCAATTTGTGAGTCATTGGAATCCGTGACGCATTCGCCACAATGTATTTGATCCAGGAATTTCTATCCCCCAAAGTGTTTCACTTTTCGGTGTAGAACCTTCACAAAAGTTGTTCAGGAGGTCAGTGGCCACAATATATCAAACATGCGGTCAATTCCGACGGGATTCGTCATGCCGTAAAGACTGGTGTTCTTTAAGAGAATTATTTTTTTCAGTAGTAAATCTTTAACGACTTACAATCGGAGTCCTTGGCCACCCGCTTTTTCATTGAATTCATGATGGCCATAACTTTTTTGGATGACCTTTGATGAAACTGTTGAATGGCATGAGTCGCATCTTCCCCCTCAGCCGTGTAGTAATCAATGATTGACCCACCGGGATGCTTTTTGGCCCAAGTGGTCACATCATAGTACACACCATTATATAAAATTTCCTTTACGGGCTTCACGGCTTCACCTGGGGTAGAGGTTGCAGTTGAATCCGTGTTCGGCTTTGCCAAAAATCCTTCGGATTTATTATTTGGACTCATTCTGGAACTGTGGTGCGGGGCTCCGATGTTACGTGTTATGGTCCAGAAGACTAGACGAGAAAGACAAAATAAAAAAACATTCATTCAAGTCAAGTGCTAATGCAATAAAATTTAGTCTGTCACAAAATACGTGCAGACAGTGAAAGTCTCATTTCAATTCAGTGCCAAGCACGCCGTGAATGAATGACCAGGCAAGGATCGGATGATGCTTCACACGTTTTCAGGTTTCTTATTATCTTATGCAAAACAGAGGATCAGAGGTCACTTTCGTTGATCAATAAAAAAAAATCAGCAAGTAAAAGTAAACCGTGCAGTTTGCGGTATTTGCACTTTGCGTGCATTCCCTATCTACATCTACACTAAACCAGTCTTAACATTTCTTTCGTAGCGGGCAAAACTAATGTAATTTTGATGGGTTGTACAGAATGGTGCATAATGTACTACCCAATTTACATCCATTGTCTAAAATATGAGAAAAGTTGAGATGTACATTTTCTGGTAAAAATAAAAGAAAACCACAGTCCTTACCGGAAAATAGTGTTGTGGTGAATTTAGCTGCATTATACAAGATGCCCCAGCAATTGTTTGATCATATTTTGGCGTAGAAACAAGGAATTAAGTTACGGTCAGGTTGGAATTATTGATAAATTTTAAGAATTCATTTTATCAATTGACTTAATCATGCCATTAGTTTTATGGGTGAGCCCCACTGCCCATTTTTATTTTGAAGGTTTATGCTGATAGAATTGATCAAAAGTTCCAACCTGACCGTAATATATTTTCTTGTAACTACGTCAAAATATGATCAAATAATTGTGCGCTTTCTCTGGGACACCCTGCAGCTGCACCCAATGACATCCTGAACAACTTCTGTGATGGTCATACTCTCAAAAGTCCGACCTCCTGGCCACTAGAAATAAGATGAGCCGAATTTACCCTGTGACGGGTCACGCTTTTCTGTGACCACACGAAGTGTATCTGGTGCCGCATTTCTAGCGGCTCTTTGAGGTGTAGTTCTGACAAAGATTGTTCAGGAGGTCAATGGCTGCGACATTAAAAAATGTACCCAAACCCAACCGCCTACTTTTTGGCTATCATCTGTGATGTACGTCAAGAGATAGGTGAGTGCTTGAATTTTTAAGTGATAAACGTTTAACACTTGAGAGATGAGAGATAGGAGAGAATTGTCCTTATTTTTGGTTAGGTGCAGGGGATGGCTATGTATTTTTATGAAGCGCCCTGTACAATAACTACGGGAGAATCGCATGCTTTTAGATAGATGTCCAACACGGACAGGAATTTATGAGGCGACATGAGACAAGCTCAATAATATGTTACTCTTAAATTAATGAGCCTAACCTGGACGTCACTGCAGCCGGATGTAGAAACATAAATTAGCCTCTAATTTGTTTGTCATCTAGTATGGAAAATTTTATTAGACGAGAATAAATACAAAATTAATGTCCGTCAATCCATTCAGGATTACAAGATTAACGATTTCCGTTCCAGTGTAATTCATATTGCCCGGAAATTAATTTATATGTTCTCAAATCATTTGTTCTAGGTAGTTCTACCGGTCTACCAATTAAATGTGTCATTCATAACTCGCATGCATTAGGTAGACACATGTTATGATTATGAATTATGGCACACGGCACACACCCAAAGACATGAAGTGTTAATGTGGAGTTCAAAGCGTAGGACTGGACTACTGGACAAGTGGACTGGACACTGGACATACTAGACAAACTTGACATTCCCTGACCGAATGATAGATATAGTGTGTGAATGTATGGACAAACGTCATCTTTGGTTTAGTTGTGGTTCATGGTGTGACATAATTATTATCAGAAAGGGTTTATCAATAAACTGACCATCGCATCGCATCAAACATCGTACGATGCGTGCATTGCATTCCATTTGCATCTTGTCTAGTTCGTTTGCCAAGTGGAGGATTATGTAACAGGTGCGGCATGCATGACAATGACAATTCACAATGCAAATGTAATGTATGTATGAGTATGCCAATGACATAATTCGCAATTAATGAAAAATACTCTCATTAATTGACATTCACTGTTAGGCATGCATGTGGAAGCATCCGCGTTCTTTTTGCGGATATTTAGTCTAAGGAATGTAAATCCTTACTAGTTTTGGGTAAATTTCCGATATGTAGAAAAATAACTTTAAAGGAAACACCAGACATTGTCTATGTCTACCTGAGGGATCAAACCCTTTCCTTAGAGAAGTACTCACTTGCTGTCTTCACTGCTAATGAACCTGGTATAGAACTTAAAATAAGTGGTATTTATAAAAATCGTATAGAATTTTAATTGCATCATAGTCACGATTGCATTGCAAATTGCAATTGGAAATTCAGAAAATCCAGGAATAAGCGGAATACGAAATAAGATATCTAAAAATAATCTTGCCGTATCTTATGATCTGATTTTAAGTTCAAAGATGCGTCCTGACCTATAAGTGTATTTACTCTTGCAAAAAATTAACCTTGCCTGTATTGAGTTCAATGTGTCGTTCCGCGGATCGATAAACCGGGTTTCAGATTTGCACGCCGGTATAAAGGATGAGAAACCGCCACACCACTCGACTCAGGCGAAGAGTAAGATTCAGACTGGAGACTCAAGAAGAATTCTGGAGACTCCAGAACAGTGGTTTCGATTGTCTGGAGTTGCCGGTACGGTGCGATGTGCGAAAAAGATTAGTATCGTCTGTATCTGTACATGTGTAAGAATGCGAATTCCTGTTTACTGGGCGGTTCAGAATTAAAGCACCCGCATTAGAAGTATTAATGTTCCAAAAAGATCATACCGAATCTCAAATTCCTCAACATTTTTGTTACATCATTTGACGTATTTTACGCTTATGTTGTGTGAGCTATGGAGTCGATAACTTAAATAAACTTAAGTATACGATCCAATCCAAAAAATAGTGGGATCCATAATTTTGGCCAACCCTGTAATATTTTTAGTGGTGTTGTGTTTTTTTTTCATGTAATTCTGATCTCAGATTATTGTATTACAAGCTGTGACCATTTTTCTTCGGACACACAGTATATCCTTTCGGCAGAACTTCAATTCATGAGACAAATTTTGGTTACTAATATATGTATTACCACCATATACAATCCAAAATATTCTGCCTTACAAAGAATACCAATACGAAATTCAAATAGACCAGTAGTGAGACGTGAAAATTACATAATGCCCTCTCATAAAAATTAATTAATTGCTTAAATTTCATATTATCGGTTTATTGTCATTATGGTCATATAACTATAAGCGTAAGAATTCTCTAAGCAATTAATACTTGACTCTTTGTATGAAATTCTGAAATTAAATGAACTGGTCAAGGGGATTTGCAGATTGCATAGGTTTTGCCAAACCTATATGCAATTCTACGAAAAAGTACAAGTCAAAGATGCTCTACCAGTTTGCAAAGTGACGCGTCTGGTAAATTACTAAGTCAGTCAATTTGAAAATTGACTAGATTTACTATGTGCAACGACATATGCACTGAGATTGTAACTATTCTTAGTTGGCTCGTCTTGTATTTTTCATTTGGAAGTTAGAAAAAAACCTGAGGGCACATTTAAATTTTTAATTCTCTTGAGACTTTATTTTAGACCCCAAACGGAAAAAGTCCATTCTGGTTTACCAATAAATTGGCAGTAGTTTCCTCGTCATATCCTGTCACCCACGAGAAAATACCTGACTGAGGTCTACGCATTTCCGTCCAAAACGTCCTGAGGTTAAATTAATATCCGCTATTTGGAATTCGGCAACTGAAACTCATGGAAGAATTATTTGCGTAATTTCCTCACAACGAATTTACTGCTTACTTCGAGTTGGAGTGAGGCAGAAATCGTTAGCTTCATCTGTATCTGCAGGTCTCGCCCATATCCTAGCAAGAATTAAACAAAATCAAAATTAAATTAGTGACCCTGACCTTTCCACTTGTCCTGGACCATAATATGTAAAATTATGGTTGCGTTCAAAGTAATTGTCGCAATATTGTTGCTTGACCAATGTATTTTGGCGGACGAGGTGGACGACCGACTATATTTCACTGAAGAAGCGAAATATCGAAATGGAACAGGCAAGTTGTATAATATTTAACGTTTTTTAGGCTGAAGCCGGTGACTGTCAGACTTTTCACATTACTTTTACGATTTACAGTTATTAAGACACACCCTAGAATATCCGGCCAAGGCCAAGGCCCGATATATCATGCTGACATGGGGATGCGCTTTTTAACCTCAGGACGTGCTGCAACAGTAAGTAACCGAAGAGATGCAGTTTCCAAACAATTACCAAAACCAGAAGCGGATCATTTGACCCCAGGAGTACTGTTGACCTCCCAAGAGTCACAGGCGCAAGATAAAATCTTTGACCCAACACTACTTCCGCAGACAAGATCACTCCGTACCGAAAAACCTGGCCCCAAAATGTGGATCCTAGGGCGAGACCCAATGAAGAAACGGAATTTAATTTCTTGGTTGATTGATGGGTGTCTAATTGACCCAATTTCCGAAGGCAGTACTTTGCCAGTATGCGAGGTTTCAACTTTCAAAAAAGACGAAATGAACATGTATCCCCCGGAGTTTCAAACCTTTGATGGATTTTACAATAATATATTTAAAGTTGACCTCGGAGGAGTCGGTAAGATAATATTTTGTAATAATAATCTTGCAAGGGAGAGCCATTGCATTGCCATTACAGGTATACCATGCAGGATCTAGACACGCCGGATTTTTCGTTTCACGTTAACGTTGTCTGGTGCCAATCTAATGCATTACGAATTCCTTTGAAAAAATTCAAAACATTTTTTTCTCAAGATTTTGGCTTTGAAACTGAAGAGGCGAAAATTACTTTAACATTAGTTTTGATGGAGAGCGACCCGATCTCTAGAAAAATATTTGATGCTGTTTTGTCTATTTAGACACACCTCTACTTCGAAGAGTTCCTCCGGTCTACAGCGACAGCGTTTATCAACCAGTCAAGGGGAAACGCCAGAATCCGTTCAATATCAGTGACGCTCTGATGACTCGGTCACCGAGCTGCACTCGGGATAACAAAACAGTTGCATGTGGCTCAAAAACTGGGAAAACAGCATTTTTAGTTTACTTTGGCCAACAAGTTGTCGAAGAAGTCCTGGATGCCCAGAGGCCTGGTTGTCCCCCAGAATATTTTAACATTGAAATTCCTGATAATCACAGGTTCAGATCTCCACAAAACGTTTCGGGTAAAATTATTCCTGCAAAACCTGGGAAGAAAGAGATGCCGTTTCAAAGGTCACGATATGACCAAGGGACCGGGCATTCACCAAGCAACCCAAGACAACAGGTGAGTTTGTGGTTATACCTACCCTGACATTGACGTCAAGTAATAAAAAAAATTATGGGAATGATTTTCGAAACTTTTCAGCTCAACGAAATAACGCCGTGGATAGATGGCGGACTAATTTATGGGACCTCGAAGGCGTGGGCGGATGTATTGCGTACAAATAAAGATGGAAATATCGTCAAGGGAGGATTGCTAGCCTCGGAATATGACGAAGGGCTCTTTCCGATCAAAAATAATATTCGGCTCCCATTGGCAAACCCGCCGCCTCCGGCATTTCATAAGGATTTTGTGGAGAAACATGAGACATTAAATGTCAATAGATTTTTTGGTAAAGTCCGGGCAATTAGTTATTGCTTATATGCTTTGAAATTTGAATATGTCTATTTTAATTTCTTATCATCCAATTCAGTTCTAGGAAATCCGCGTGGAAACGAGAACGCCTTCTTGCTGTCATTTGGCGTAGTTTTGTTCAGATGGCATAATCAGCTCGCAGAATATCTTCATGCCACGCGTCCCGAATGGTCCGGAGAACGGGTCTTTCAGGTATAAAAAATTTTCGCTGTGTCGACTTCCTCAATCGTATTCCTTAACACAAATGGACAGCATTCCAGTTTTGCAAAAAAAAAATCAAAACAAGAACAACTTTTTCGGTAAAAACTTAGTTGCTAAATAAAATAATTGTACAGGAAGCGCGAAAATGGGCGATTGGAACTTACCAGCAAATCGTACTTTATGATTGGCTTAAAGAATGGTTGGGAGAAGCTTTGGAAGAATACAAAGGCTACGATCCGAGCGTTGACCCACAAATTGAACAGTTTTTTCAAACTGCGGCCATGAGATTCGGACACACATTAGTCACACCTGGAGCCTATATTCGGGATTACGCTTGTGCAGGATGCAAACCAATTAGCTTCTACGGTGTACACAAACCTGCGAACATTAAACAATTTCATAAGAATCACACCAATTTTGACAAGATGTCTACCACCTCCAGTGTTCGAACATGTAACATATTTTGGAGACCGCAGGTGAGGGTTACACTTACAGGGTTTTCCATAAAAGTTGGACCATTAAATAAAGTCACGTACAAGGTGTCGCGAATGAATATGACGGTTTTTCGGAAATGTGGACAAGAATTTGAAAATAAACGTTTTTATTGGAAGGACTTGTTTTTTTTAAACAATTTTGACATTTTACGATTAAATGTAGAAAATTTCTCTTAATTTTTTATGATTTTGTCCAAAGGAACCGCTCGTAATGCCATACGAGAGCGAAGGAAAGGAATGTCCAAAAGCTAAGAAAGGTTCTAAAGTTGCGGACATTGACCGTTTGCTGATGGGAATGGCATCTCAACGTTGTGAAAGAGAAGACAATATGATCGTTGAAGATTTACGAGGAAATGTGTTTGGGACTCTGGAATTCTCCAGGAGAGATTTGATGGCTGTTAATATTCAAAGAGGAAGAGATCATGGTACTCCAGACTATAACACCGCCAGGGAAGCATTCGGTTTACCAAGAATAACAAGTGTCGCTGAGTATAAAAATCTAACAAATACTGCAACACCTGATGAAATTCTTCAAGTCCTGGAGGATCTCCACAAGAGTCCTTTGGATGAATGTGAAGCATGCAAAAAAATTAAAGCTTCATGTGGGCCGGAAGGCGTGGCTGACGCTGATGCTGAATTTCAAGCAACATGCGAGAGATTGAGGAATAAATGTGACCCGAAGACACAGACTTACCAGGAATGCCTTCGAAAGGTAATCCACACTCGCGTTTATTCGTGATTCTCTCACATTCTAGACACTCTTGAATATGATTATCCAGGCTTCTTGGAATAACATTGATGTTTGGACTGGTGGGATATTGGAGACTTCGGAAAGACCAGGACCCCTTTTCCGGGCTATCATAAAAGATCAATTTACCCGTATTCGTAATGCAGATCGGTTTTGGTTTGAAAATACAAAATGGAAACTGCCGTAAGCTTTCACAAGGAGATTTGGTTGGAATTTCTTGAAAAAGTGGTAAATTCAGGCTTTAATTTCAGACGCTTTTCATCAGTTCAAATTGAAAGGATTAAAACTCTTACCGTGTACGATATGATTATGTCCACGACGAGAATGAAGGAAGAAGACATTCAGAAAAATCCATTCAGGGTCCCTACAGAGGCGGATGCGGAATCTGGTAAGAAACAATTTTGTACAAGGTGGCGTGGTCGCACAAACTAAAACCAATTCAGAACACATTCCTTGTAAGATTATGGCTTATCGCTTATTTCTACGAGGGAGGAACGAGGAAGCCCCCAACCCTGCTCTACACGTTCAATTCGCCCCATTTTGACAAACACATTACTGCACTTATAACCGCTGCTGTACACACAATGTCATTCAGCTTTGATTGAGCGTCCTCGTGGTACCCGACTCTCCTACTTTTACTGTAATTTATTTTCTATCCAACCAGAATTTTGGAAGAAATGCGGCCCAAATTCGGAGTCGACGAAGGCACCATGGGAGGAAAGCGAATGCACGAAACAAACATACGACGTAAAAGGGAATAAAGTTGGAGAGCCAGAAAAGTCAAAATGTTATCATTTTCCACAGGTCAGGATAATACAATTAATCGTTTATCACTGAAAATGTATAATACCGATTTACATTACAGTTGGCATTTGTAAACTATTTGTAGCTGGATTCTAAGGAAACCCCCGTCGAACCGTGTTCAGATCCTGGAACGTACGACTATTTCCACGGAAGTGAAATTTCATTTTGTCTCACGTACATATCTCTGGGGTTAATTATTTTGGGTCAGAAAAAACTTTAATTTAAAAATATTGATATTCTTACTTAATGAGAAAAATTAATTAATTTTGTTACAGGAATTGCCGCATTGGTCCCTATGATGGCGACCATTCGACAGCGGAGAAAACAACGCGAACTTGTAAAGCTTGAGAAGGACCTGAGACGCTCCTTCAAAATATCGGGTCACACGGCTACGCCATTTGCCGGTAGTTCAATATTCTAACATCGGGGCGTATTAGGAAACCTTACCCTAATGATATTTTGTCGATACTTTTTTTATACAGCTCGAGAATGGCAGAGTCACAGAGAAGGAACACGAGCCGTGGCCTTAGTATTGAATGAAATGAATATCCTCAAGATTCACAGTCATAAAGGCGAACTCTTACGGAGCATGGATTTGTCTAGCAACAGCACCCAAGGCGTGGATATGATTTTAGTATCGGATGGAACTCATTTAGTCATAAAGAATCCAAAGGAGTACGATTGTGTACTTGAATTCGATGGACAATTGATTCGAGATTCTTTTGTCAACATGCTGAGAGAGAAATTGGGAGGAATCGTTGACATGCACGAACAATCTGGGACACTCAAACAAAGCCTGTCATCCGCAATTACAAAAAATGATCGTCTGAAACGTTTGGAGAAATTCTTCCGAGTTGTCTTTGCTCAGGCATTCAACATTGACAAACCGAGTGGTGGGAAGGATCTTTTGGACCCAAAATTAATCAGAGAGGTCATTCAGACAGAATTAACTCGGGCTGAGTTTGCAGATGCACTAGGGATGAAGAGTGGGGCTCAATTTGTTGAAAAGGTAATTAGTAATTAACGACAATAAGCCATCATTCGACGAAGAACGTGTGATAAATTCTGTCATTACACGATAAGAAGTTCAGTGTTTTTTCAAATCTATTGAATATTCCTAGATGTTTGACCTTATCGATCGAGATCAAAATGGATACATCAGTTTCCGAGAATTCCTGGACATGTTGGTTATTTTCGCGAAAGGATCGGCGGAAGACAAAGCTCAGTTAATGTTTGAAATGTACGACATCAGTCAAACTGGGGTTTTAACCGTTCAAGAATTCACGGACATGATTCGTTCCATGATAGAAGCTGCTAATGCGGATGTGAGCAATGAAGATGTCAATGATCTTGTCAAATCCATGTTAGACAGTGCGGGACTCAAACGGGAGGTCAGTAAAAGTTAGTTCTCCTGCTAAGGGCACCTTTCCTTAGGCGAAATAAGAAGCGAAACATGCCGATATTTGACAATGCCGTAGTGCACATATCAGCTAATCATTCTAATTTTTTAATTTCTATTTTTCACTCCAGTCGCAAGTAACACTTCCGGAATTCCAAAGACTTTTGTCACGTTATAAGGAAACACTTGGATATGCACAATTGAACTTTCAAGGAGCAAATGTTCCAACGGATACCAAGAAAGCTGGAGGTGAACGATCCTTACACCAATCCGCGAGGGCCGCAGTCATCAGCATTTATGGCGGGTTAGGGTTCAGTCGTTCATAATTTTGTTAACTAGCATAGTGGTCTGTAATAGAAAATGGATATGTACATTTAGACATTTTAGTTTACATTTAGACATTTTAGTTTACATTTGTACACTATTTCACGCGCATATTTTGATATCTATTTTAGAAAAGAGGACAACATGGACAAAGAACAGGATCGGAATCAGGCCGATGAAAAGGACACTTCTGTCTTGCTTCCGACATCACATACGAAAAATCGATTCGCAACTTGGGTAGAACTTTATCGTCTTCAGATATTTTGGACAGTTCTGTTTACTCTTATCGTCCTAGCCATTTTTGCTGAAAGGGCCTACAGTAAGTCCAGACTCGGGTCAATTACTTTGAAAATGTAATTAAATACAAATTACAATTACTTTTCAAAGTTGTGAAAGTAACTAAATTACAATTACAATTACCCCAAAAATTTCGAAAGTAACTAAATTACAATTATAATTACTTCGAAAATTCCGAAAATAATTAAATCACAATTACAATTACTTCAAAAATTTCGAAAGCAATTAAATTACAATTATAATTACTTCAACAATTATGAAAGTAATTAAATTACAATTACAATTACTTCCAAAAATGGGAAAATCCTTCAATCATTACGACGAGTGGGAAAATAGAACTTATAGTTGCTAATTTAAATCCTCAAATTTTTGGAATTACAATTCTAAATTACTTACTCAAAAATCTTAATTACAAATTACAATTACAAATTAATTTCTCAATTTTTTTCAATTACAATTACAATTACAAATTACTTTCCTGAAAAATCT
>JAQFYE010001465.1:0-22803 GCA_034694305.1 Protaphorura glebata | reverse complement strand
TTCAGCCTGACAATTTATTTATTTGACCGTAGGGTTTATTTATTAGCCGGAGGAAGTATTTATTCCGCCTGACTATTTATTTATTTGACCGTAGGGTTTATTTAATCAGCCGGAGGTTTAATTACTAGCCCTTAAGAAATAAATGAGACGCACGGTATTCATTCACTCTTACAATTTTTGCACCAAATTCGAACATTGAAACCCGCCAAATCGGATTATTGCTCTTTCTTCATTACTTTTTTGTAATGTTTCCGTCGTGAGTAATATTTTACTTCTTTCCTTTCCCATTCGATATCGCATCGCAGAGAACCACCGTGAATTTTTACTAAAATTTTTTTTAGTATTGACCACATTTGGAGTTTGACGTTTCATTTTGCTAAAAACTTGTGAAAATTGCAAGAGAGAAGAATTTACACGAGCAGAAGAAAAGACGAAGAATGGACTCATCTAGTTCGGAGGTAATTAATATTAATATCTGAACTCAACCTTTTCAGATATTCAGACTGGCCTGACCTGCCCTGCCCTTTCATTAATTACGCCATACGCGCATATATTCTCCAACATGCCAGAATTATAGAAGATAAACCATTAATTGACATTTATGTTAGTTCTAGTTCTAACTAAGTTCTTAATTTAGTTCTAGTTCTAGTTCCCGGAGTTAGAACCAGAACTAAAATATATGCATTCTCGGAACTAGAACCTAGAACTAAATTATCACGCGGAGCTGTACTGGAATTGAGTTCTTTAGTTATAGTTCTCACGCTTCCGTGTAGAACTAAATTGGAACTGGAACTAAAATAAAATTCGAGTGAAACTAGAAGTAAGAACTGAAACTAAATCGAAAATACTTGGAACTACTTAGAACTGGAACTAGAACCTTGAGTTGCGCGTGGAACTAGAACTAACTAGAACTAATATTTCATAACACACTACATTTATAGTACAGGGAAAATTAGAGATCCAGAGGGCGCAGCGGATTTCTTTATCTTTCCACCGCATCGGTGATAGATGCTCACTTTCCCGTCTCAGCCGGGTTAAATTCGATTTCAGGAAAATTAATTTCAGCCTAACGCAGTAACGGAATTTTCTTGAAATGCAGAAGTGACCTGATAATACCAAACCTAAACTGGAAAATCAAAATCAATATATTGGAACTTTTATAAAAAAAAATTCCTTAGCCCCAGAAAGGAGAAACGCATGCCCCGTTTTAGACAGGACGCTCTAACATTACTAATTAATGGAGAAAAGTTTAGTCTCTTCTCTCGTCGTCCCTATTATCAAACGTTTTCATGTGTTTTCGTCGACAATGGTTTTAATTTGCCATTTAGGGTACCCCAACCCTCGAAGCAGAGAAAAATTTCACTGCGAAGATTTCACTTCAGAAGTTGCTAGCTAGTTAATTTCTTTTATTGCGGTCAAGAATTTCAGCTCACGCTGTTGTCAACATTCTTAGTCGAGGTGTATGTTTGCAATGTCTGCTGAAGGGATCGAGCCCGCACTATAGTAAAGTAGCAACAGCTTAGACCGCAAACGACTAATCTTAGCCTAGCCAGCGAATCTGTTCGACGCACATTGTATTCTGTCCTGAAATTGTTAGAAGGATTGCTCAATTTTAATTTGAGTATTATTTTCATTTTTTCAGGGAATTGTTTTCTCTAACCCAATTCGGAAGAGCAAGGGGGATTCCTTAGGTCATCGCCAACCTGTCAATGAAGTTTTGCGATTCTTTGATCCCCCTGAGAAAACTGCAATGCTGCGCTTCAAATTGTATCAGAAGGAATTGGAAAGGGTTGAAGACGAAGTAGAGGTGTGACTCCTAATCAAAATCTAAAATAATTTGATATCCTCTCACCAGATCAGAGGAGAGTGTGAGGAGAACTGGAGAATCTTGTCTCGCCTTTACGTTTTGCATACGTAGTATAGTGCTTAAGCTTAAAGTTTGGATAGTTTACCTGAAATGAATTGTTCGTATGCTCAATAAATATAATTGATTTACCCGATATATGGGATTAGATCTCGGTTACCTTATATTTGTACCTGCTGAAGTTTTCATTTAGTAATTAGTTAATTGAAATTTTTAATTTTTGTAGAAATTGGAAAAATGTTGGTATGGCGGTTTCCTAAGAGAGGTAGTTGAATTTGTTAATTCTAGTTCTCCATGCATGTTCGAAGGAGAAGCTGAAATTCCAATAGGATTTCTAAAGACTGGTAAGATCAGACTTTGACTCGTCGATTTTCATTAAGCATTATTAAAAAAACTTTGAATGTATAATAGGACTTCCTGCTGACGAAACGCGTAAGCTGTTTCAGTCAATACTTCAGAGTATCCAATCTCAGGGTAATACACATTTGGTTGCCCGATTGTCTTCTAAGCAGTGCCCCAGTGTGAAAGTGGGGTTTGAAAATATTTTCAAACAATTAGTGGAACGTGATGAAAACGTAAGTTTTTTTTACTTCTAGCGCAATTATTGCCTGGATACCTTACAAAAAGTAATCCCAGGACGACTGAATTTTAATGTCTCTGACCTCAGTAGTTACATCCGATCGGCGATCGGAAGACACTTCACTTCACCGATCACAATAGAAGCAGACTTTCACTGAATTAAGATAATTCCTCGTTATCCTACCTAATTTATTGAAAGGTTTGGTTTTGCAGTAGCCGAATTTGAAAATGTTTCGGGGAGGCTACCGTCCTCGATTTAGCGTGAACCACTTATACTAAAATTGCAAATTCCGTTCGTTGATTCGGAAGGCGTTTGTTTGAAAGTATACACTTTAAATATTTTAGGCCAGTGAATCTACGCACGAATTGAAAGCAAGTTTTGATGAACTGAACTTAAGCAAGATCAAGGAGGCTTCAGCAAAACGCGGGAACCGGTATTCGAGTATCTACGACTTAAGAAAGTGGTATATGGACCGTTTTCCGGATTTCGAAACTCAGTGTAAGAGGGACTTTATAAGTATGCAATCAACACTATTGAAATTTGAAACGTTATCAACCACTTCGGAGAAAAGTAAATCCAATTTTCGGAAATCATCGGACTCAATAGAGTATAACTGCACTTCGGCCAAGAAGCCGAGGCTAGAAGTTTCTGACGCGCTCCAGCTTATTACTGATACTGCTTTTATCTATGATTCAAATGGAAAGTATGATTCCAATTCATCTGACAGTGACAGTTCAGAAATATATTTAAAAGCGTCTACTGAAAATGATTTTTTCATGGAAACAGACAGCAAAATATTCTCGAGCAGGTCGTTCCTAGATAAATTTCCGCAAGCTCAGTATCGGCAAAAGCCAAAAACCATAGTTGTTCTGATTGAAGCTGCTGATTTTTTTCAACGACGCGTTCTTCAAGATTTGCTACAATTATTAAGGTTTGTGATAAATAACAATTGTCAATACTGCTGCATTCTTATATTTCGTTTGTGATTTTGTTAGTTGTTCGACGTTACCAATCATTTTACTTATTGGAGTTACATATTACCTTGATAACTTGGAACACATTGTCCCCACGGGGAGTACTTTCCTTTATAAGCTGTTTACTACAATAGAGGCCCGGCAGCGACTTAGCGATTTTATGGACAAGGTTTGGAATATATTTCAATTTTTTTTTCTTGTATGTAATTATTTCGTCAGTGAGCTTACACGACAATGGGTTTCATTCTAGGTCGTTTGCAGCTTGGGAACGCCACTACGACTAAGTGGTTCAATTGTTAAGTATATGTGTAATGCGTTTTTATGCCACGATTTCTCCATTACGAGACTTAAGCAAATTTACAAGGTAAGGGATAACTGCGAACAGAGAATTTGAACCAGACGAAATTTTCTTGTATTCTTATTTTTTTCTCAGATTTGTCTACTTCAATATTACCGTGCGGCAAACTCTATACTCTCCTCAAGAAATGCTGCTCAAAATATTAGTGACTCACTTAGTATGACCCTTAGAACGGTAAAGTCTTTCAAGGGTTGTCAAAATCGATCCAGAAGCCCAAAGAAATCAAATGAACCAGACATTAATACTGTAAGTCCGCAATTTAAATTTGTAAGGAGTGTGCTCTTATGAAGCATAGGGAGTTGACCGTTGGAGTTAAGTCCTTTTGTGTCTAGTGTAAAGCTTTCCTTATTGCTATCGCGTTCCCGTTTATTCGATTTGATTCTTTATTAATGTGTTTTCTCTCGACGCATCCTAATACATGTAAACAAGTACAAGTAGATTGGCTGGATTCCGTAACACACCCAATAATGCCAAAATCTAAATAATGTTTTCCTGTTGTATTCTTGTGGATATGCGTACCGAATATATCGTTGGACTGAAGTGATTTACTCGTGCTAAGTAATATCCTCGTAGAGTAGGTGATGCCGAATTCCGGTTCCATAATATACAACTGTATTTTTCAGATACAACGAGGACTGCAGAAGTATAGAGATGCTTTGGTTAGTTTTTTTGCGACGCTTCACTTCTTTTCTGAATTTGCAGCCGGCCTGCCGAATTCACCATTTGGTGAAAACGTAAGTTGATTTCTACGTATGTTTACGTATGTATTCGGCTTATGTATTGCGTAAACATGTTTACGCAATACAATGAAATGAACCAATAGTTTTACCGATTGCCAAATATTCGGTCAACCGATATCCGCAGGTATTGGTCGGGTTTGAACAGTGGTTAAGGAATGTTTATTGAATGACACACCAATCTGGTGGAATTCAGTTCTGCGTACCTAGAGATTGGTTCACTCTTGAAATATTCGCCACTATTTCATCGTCGTTCCGTTCCAGGGTTTCACAAAATTGTTGATTTTGACTTGCAAAAATTCATAATTTAATTTTTTATGCAGCTGGTAGATTTGTACTCGCTAGCATGGGATGGTGGAATGTTAAACCCTGGTGATGAAAATGATAACCGCAGTCTGCTTCAACAGTTTGTGAGTTTGCTGCAACAATTCGGCTCAGAAGAAATGAATGGTAGGCTGAACAAAGGGATCACCGTCCTAGAGAGTGAGTATAACGTACAGCATAACAAAATACATCCATTGAAGGATGAAGTCTTAGCGCATTTTATTTTGTGTACTTTACTGTTTTTAGAGTTTCACGCAGATAATATGAACTTTGAGGATTGGTCGGACGAATCAATTCTTCGCGACTTAATCGTGAAGATGAAGGAATTCCGACGAAAGTTGAGAGATGCTTCTGAAGAGCAGATGAAAGTTGATCAGGAGCAAAAATTAGTTCTTTCGCCTAAGAAATCTAGGTCATCAAGAGTGGGCATGACTACTCTACAGCTGAAGGAATTTAACAAGGTATATTATTGTATAATATTTTCAGTTGAGGTCGATCAAGCGGAATTTCGTTGTTTGCTGTTTTCAGAAGCAGATAGAGATTTCTAAGAAGAAGCGCGCTACCGTCTTCGAAATTTTGAAGGAAGAAATTGTGAGCTATTTGACGAAACTTGCTGACACACATTTTAAACCGGTGTGGATGATTCCATTCAGTGAGGTACATAACTTTAACTTATGTTAATACAAGCAATCATAGATCATTGACTGTGGTAACACTTGGAGAGCAGAATTCGGACTAATTTAAATTCAGGCACGACAATTTCCCAACCAAGTTATGTACAAGCACATACGAAATATTGGCGAGGCCGAGAAAACTTGGTACTTATCTGTGTTGTTTAGTGATAATCTTGAGTAACGCCATGGAAGATATCTCTTCCATCGTCTTATTTTAGTTTAAACGAGATAAGGAGACGTCATTTTGGTGAAAGTTAACTTTTCATTAATTTCTTTAAACCAAAAAACGAGAAGAATTGAAAATTGTAACTTTCAAGACCACAAGTTTAGAATGTTAAACACAGTCCGCACGTCCGCGGTGTTTCTTACGATTAGTTGATAAGTCTAGACGAATATCCTACACGTAAGGTTGCACACCCAATTATTATTCTAACAAAAATTGTTTTTTAATTATCGACTGAAACTTGATACACGGATCAAGATTAGTGAACGTGGTATTAGACGACGCTAAATGATCCCACACGTGTATTTTACTTGTAGGTATTTGTGTATGATGACTTAGAGTATTTGAAATCGAACGTGTCCGTCAGCTTACAGTCGTCGATTCACAAAACTCTCACGCTGCCGGGATTTCACCAGGTAGGATTAAACATTGCTTTATTTACCAGAAATGTATATCTGAATTATGCTCCAGTATTGGGCTCGCTTCCCTCTTTCAGGACACACGTTCCAATGAAATGAATTTGAGTACTTCTGTTGTATACAATCTTTTCGCCGAAGGTAGGATGAAAACTGTCAATCTGAATGACTTATACGGGGTTAGTTTTACCTAGGTATTAACCAAACTGATATTGAAAAACAGTATTATTTTACACGAAGATATTTGGTGGATGCAGGCATTCAAGTTCAAAAGCAGTGATGAAATTGGTCAATCCCAGTCCGTGACATCGAAGCGACCTTCTGCCAGAAGAAAGCGCAGCATAACAGAGGATGAATTATTGTAAGTTCAAATTCGTTTCACCTTGAGAATCCGAGCGTTTTTTTATGGATAAAATAGATGATTGTTGAAACAATTTACAGAGTTCGATTTCGTCAATCTGTGGCGGAACTACAAATTTTTGGATTGATGAAGCCATCACCCTCGAATCCAGACGAATTTCTTCGTTTAAGTTGGATGTTCTCAATTGAATTTTGATAACTACTGACTGATTGTACTGATTTAATTTTGCAAACTGGGGCACCCTCAGCAAATAGGTACAACTAGTAAAGCTCTGTCACTTCTTGTTATTGATTTCGAGACTGATAAAACTGAAATTAGAAGGGTTATACTTATCCAACAGTCGTATTCACCACGAGCTCGAGCATTTCCGGCAATTTAGCTGTATCGCATCCGCACCCTCATTCCGATGTAAGTAACGTTCCATTGGATAATTTAGGATTAGTTGCATAGAATTTTTGAGAAAACCAAACGATAAAAATGTCTTTCGATGTGTAAGTAAAAATAAATTCACAAAATCTACTGTATCACTGGCTTTTACTTTGTGGTTTGTTTGTGATAAATTGTTTGCAAAGTTAAAATCTATAGCGTTCTCTTTGTGATGTTGGCTCGTACATATCAATACATCACCAATTCTTTTACTTACTAGACATTTCAC
Organism: Protaphorura glebata; assembly: GCA_034694305.1. NCBI lineage: Eukaryota > Metazoa > Arthropoda > Collembola > Poduromorpha > Onychiuridae > Protaphorura > Protaphorura glebata. Next base: position 15,637 of record JAQFYE010001465.1, on the reverse strand, counting down.
ACTCCTAATTTTTAAACTTAAAATTTATAGAGAACAATTGTATTATTAGCATACAAAATATGATATTTTAAACATTTGTCTTTTCCTAAAAATACTCTGGTTTTACATACTACTGTAAACATAAAACGAATATGAGGTTCAGAGATAAATATAATATTTTCGTATTTTAGGGAGTATTGGGTGTGAGTACAGTACAGGAAGTTGAAATCAAGATTTTGTAAATACCATACTTTTTCGATTTGGTCGAGTTCAATAGTACCCATAATGACGATAAGGCTATAAAGCTAGTAAAAATCAGGAGGTGTTTAGTGTTTAGGTTTGGAATGTGTTTGTCGGATTTGTAATTAAACTAAATTGTAAATTCGAAAATGTTGAACTGTATCTGTCTTTAGGGGTAATAAGTATCGGTACAAGTAACACGTACCCGGTCAGAGAGTACATTCGTTTCTGTTTCACTCGCCTGTCGTCACCCTTACCACGGAAACACAAAATTTTACTCACGTCAAGCCAAGGGTTTTCTAAAATACACTTGCCACTCGCCATTATTGTTAACCTCGATATTGTTTATTTTAAATGGGTTGATTTTGACGCTACAAGTGTACTATCTTTCGAAATCGGATTCGCAGTCTTTAAAACGATTGAAATGTTCTAATCTGTTTCATGTCCTAATTAAAAGAATCTCCGTCTTTTCCATAATGGTTCAAAACAACGTCAGTTGTACTTGACTGATCGTTTTTTGTCACTTCGGATGTGCCCATTCATTCTCTAAGTTGAGTGGTAACTAACTAACGTCTCCAATTTAAAAAAAAAATGTCCGAAACATGAACTAAGGTTTCCTACCCTCATAAGAGGTTCAGTACATGTCCAATCCAAATTACTTGACATTTCCTGAACTTTGAAATTAGTGATACAGTATGTTTCGTTTACGTTTTGTGTGAGTGGAGTGAATTTTACCGTCACCAGTATTGCGCATAGGTACTAGAGTCGGTATAATAATGTCCCAGATATATATTGACTGGTTAAGATTGTTGCTCTTTCCATACATTTCGAATCGATCAAATGTCTTTACCAAGTACATCTGGCCAGTCAAAATCTATTTGAGCTTGGACCTTAGATACTGACCCTAACGTATGTGCCTTTTGACCTTGTAAATAATGTATGCTGCAAGTATGTACGTATTCTAGCTATGTTCCTCACCAAAATACTTAATCTTTAAAGTAAATTGTTGTTTTACCGCCCACCACAGTCGTCAGTCGCAACGCATGCAAGTTAAGTGCCTCCAATATCTAACACTACGAAGCCATAATGTACAAGTAAAAGACAGTCATTCAATTCTTGAAAGTCCACAGTTTCCTGTTTTATCATAATAAATGTATGCATAATGTAATAATATTCACAATCTATATAATTAATACACAAACACTAAAATGTTGTAAACTCAAGTCAAGTCCGACGCCCAGTGAGTTATTGTTGTAGTAGGGGCTTGTAAAACTGTTAGTCCAGTTTCTTGTTTTCAGTTACAGCATTTCAACACGGTGTTGTTGTAAAATAAAATTATATACTCTACATTCGTGCCAATCACTTAAGACTAAAACGAACTAATAAAAACACAATTTTAAGAAGCCGGGCAGGGGCTGACTTAAGGTGCATAGATTTTGTTTTTAAAAAGTCCCCATGGTTCAGTATCGTTAATCGTTACCAGAATAACCAGACACAACTACATGTTCTAGAACTACTAATTTTTATAAATCTACCCTATGACCCCTTGCTTCCTGTCCAAAGCGTTACTTAAAACTCAAATACATAAGTATTTCATGTTATAAACATAATAGAAAGGAATTGATGACAAGTCAATTAGTCACTAAGAGCTTTGTTTTATGAAAGTTACAATGCCGAATTAAAAATTCATCTGTTCGGACAACTATGCAACAAATTCTCTATATTTGAAATTGCAACGCGTTGGAGAGATTTCATAATTAGAAAAGTTGTATACATGTCACAACTGCTAATAATTTATGTGGTTTAAAGTTTTTCGTCATTCTAGAGACTGTCCAATTGCAAAAGTGTTGCCTTGTCCCAACGTCGTTCTCTTGAAATCTGTAAGTATGAAACTGTAACGTGTGAGTATTTCGTAATTTACGTACGCACGGATGCATTGTACAGTTGTTCACTTTCAACCATTCTGTTGATTGTAACAAGTCTCCGTCCCGTATGCGTCAAGTGTTCAGTTTCGTTTCTCAAAAATCGGTTTGATGTTGTCCGGTATATTTGTTTCGTTCAATTGTTTAAGACGGTAGGATCAGTTTTGTATGGGGTTGGGGAAAACAAGATTGGTTAGGTTGAAGTGAGGAATATTTGTGAAAGAAATTGGATTTAGAGGAGGAATGATTAAAATCCCAGATTCATCTAGACACAATCAGAAAACAAAATCTTAAAATTCATGTTAAATTATGTAGTTATTCTTGAATAAATTACAATGACTATTCGATTGATAAGTACTACGGTTTCGTCATCGAATTCAATAAATCATTTGGGCAGAATAGAAAGTACACTGCTGTTGATATTCAATAACAATAGTTTTACATTAATCGTCATCAGAAACCCCCATTTCCTGTCAAATTAATTTATTTAGTATTCACTATTTGTAACTGTAGAGGTTGAATAAAATTCAAACTTTAGAAATAAATATTTACTCCCTTCCAAAAATTTAGGAATCAATCGCGGGTTAGACCTGAGATTACTGGCCAGTAAAATATAATCCGCCTTTTGAGCAACTTGAGCAACTCCATTACAGAAAACTGAAGGGACGAGTTTTTCTCTTCAAACATCAAACCCTTTCCTTATCTCCCTAAATGATTTATTTTGATAAACGATTATCCACTAAGGGATAATATTGGGTGAAACCTATTGTTTTTGGTTTGTAGAAATCGGGCGTTTCTATCCTGGAATCGAATCCCGGACACTCACTCAACTAATGAGTAAGATTCACATAGAGAACGACATTCAAACACGATAAATTATATAAAATAATCCTATAAAATACCCGAGTTAAAAATATTATCGTTGCAAAAATCCTCTTTGGCAGACGCAAGGCTTATCTTGCCAGGCATGTCACATCGTTACGTATCTTGAAGAGATTCTGTTCGTTGCGATAAAGTTACTACAATTACACTACGAAATATATTATTTAACATGAGCATTTGTCGATAATTAATAGCTACCATGAACATCACAACTATTTTGTCAATACCAAGCACTTATTAAAAACTATCGAGGTACAAATTGGACGGATCCGTTACAGGAGAAGTTGAGCAAACTCCTAATAACACTTATTGCACTGAAGGAAGTTTGAAGTTCTAAACCTATTTATGCTATCCGCGTAGACTTTCTTAAGCGGTACTTCAAAATCCAAGTTCTTGTAGAATCTCTGTCCACTATATATTATGTATTATTGCCCTCACGACAGAGACTCGACTTGAATGGTTTGGTTTGATTCTGATTGCGTGTGAAATGTGGCACAAACTATCCTATAGAAACATATAACAAGATGAGTCTTAAAATGTTCAAGATTTAAAAACTGACCTGTATGGTTTACTGTGCAATGGACGATATGGTAGTCATTAGTCTCTTTTCATATCATCCCCCATTTTTAGACGCTTACATTTCTGATCTCCACTGCTACTATTCGACGTAAGAGTTCCACTGTTACTCTTTTGATCCTGGGGCTCAGCAGGGAACACTTTTAACCTCTGAAATGAAATGAAAGTTAAATAGGCCTTCCAACATCCAACATCCTAACAACATCATGCCGTGTACTATTTAAACTTAATTTAAATTATTCATTTATGACTCACCATTCCACAAATCTCCTGACCATGGAGTGTCTATCAAAAAGCAGGGGAAATATATTTAAAAATAAATAAAAAAAAAACCCAATACGAGAAATATTGTTGTCCAACTCTGTAAAATGTAAGAACTTACGGTTCTAGCATCATCTGCAGAATTTTTGTTTGCATATTTTGCATAGCCAAAATTCTTTCCATTGAGCATAAAAATGTCAATCAAGTTGCCAAATCTTCCAAAGACGTCTTTTAGAGCATACAATGGGGGAGGACTTGTTTGGCACACAACAAATAACCTAAGACCAGAAATAGAAAGAAAATAAGCAGTGGAAAATATTAGCTTTTTGTTATGTAAAACAATTAAATATTGTTGTAAAATTCTAATACTAATAGCTAGCCTATGCACTGACCGTTCTAAAACTGGAGAGTCCATTGGAGCTAGTGGTTGGGGTGAAGGTAATTTGACCGAACAGTAAGAAGGGTCATACGTTTCCCCCATATTGACGCCAGGCTGTTGGTTGTGATGAGGATTCATATTGACATGAGAATGACCACCTCCTGCTAGTCCCGCAGCTTGGAATATAGAAGTTGCTTGGACCAATTTTTCTGCCAAAACGGCTAGATCTGGCCCTCCTCTAGATCCGTAAGGTACCTGTCCTTGTGATGAACTACCGTTGTGGCTCGAATTATAACGTCCTCCTTGTACTGGCGGCCCCAACAAAGAGTTCGAGCTTGGACCTAGACGAGCAGTTTAAAAATTCAAATTAGCCCAACCCATTTAAAACAAAAACAAATCCTTATTTAATATAAAATTACCCGATGAGCGACCTCCTTCTGATGACTCAAACTTCACTATTAATCTATGGCCCGGCGGATATTCAAATCCATGCAATTTATCTTTCGCATAGGATGCTGCTTGTGAGGAATTGTAGACAACCGACGCGTAGCATTGCCTAGTTTTAGAGTCATGGCGCACGTTGCAATAGTCTAGGCCTGGAAAAAAATCGCAAAGCCTCCAAAGCTGATCTTGATTTAAACTACCGTGAGCAACTATTGTTAGACGCGGTGGGGCTTGATGATGGACTTGCTGGTGCGAATGATGACCATGTTGTTCATGATGATGATGATTTATCATTGGTTGATATGGTGAATCTACTACTGAATATTCGTGTGGATCGTCTAAAAATAATGACACAATATTATCATTGTATACGCGATATTGTCGATATCATATCCTGCCAATCTCGCCAACGTTCACTATATGCCGTCTGTCGAAGAAATTGGGAGTCACCCTTGTTTATAATTTACGATCAAGCAATTTAATTTAATAACACACTATGATGGTGATCTATTGCATTGATTTCAATGGCCGTTTTATATCGCTACGGCATCAACAAATAGAAGCTGGGGGCGTAGGGGCTCCCTATTTTTGCGACAGACGGTACTTTCGGACTCCAGTTTAGTCAAGGAGGGACTGTTCATAAATGTCACGATGTATGGGGGGAGAGGTATTAACAAAACGTGGCTGCCATGAGGTAACCATACCGTAACTTAGTAGCGGCTACGGGGCGTGCCTTGCGTGACAAGGGACGAAGGCGGGGTGTGGGGGGGGGGGGAGAATGAATTAGGATGATATAATTTATGAACAGCCCAGGTGCAATAGCTCTTGAAAATTGATGTGTTGAATTAGGAAGGTATTATGTAAAAAAATGTCTAGAACTTTTATGTTTTTGGACATCAGATCCAAGTAAAATCCTCAGCAAAAAAAGGCATTACAATTTTTGGTAATCGTAAATTGCAACGCAAACATGAAGTCTTTCAAAATAACTTACATGGACCACTAGTCGACCCATGAGCACTACTGTATCTATCTTCTGAAAGTTGTTTTTGAGGTCGAGGGTCAGCAAAGACTGGCTTAAACGTCCGCTCACAACCTTCAAAAGCTTTTGCTGCATGTGATATTCTGTAATGTGGTTAAAAGCAATTGTAATATTTTTTGAATCATAATACTTATCCTTAAACACACATTTACTTACCTATGAAACTTTACGTAGGCAAATCCTTTGCTCTCTTTGGTATTCCTGTCTCGCACAACATTACAATGTTCAACATCCCCGAATTGTGCGAAATGATCCTTTAAGTCCGACTCAGACATGGACTTGGGTACCATGATAAAAAGTCGAAGTAGACGCTCTTCTTCATTGACCTCTCGCCTTGACCCTTGGTCACGATTATTTGCTATGAGCACCTTCAATGACTTTGCATTATTTCCAATAAATTTGCCATTCATTTCTTCCATCGCTACAGCCGCTTCTGATGTCTTCAAGAATTTTATGTAGGCCACACCTAAGAGGCCAAAAGAAACTAGTTGATTACGTTCAATTCTACAATCATTATTTATTTACAATCCACCACTAAAGCTTAACTCGCTTACTCCCTAATAGCATAAAAATTATGTAACTACTTAATTATAGTCCCAGTCAAGGAGTGGACATTCGGATTATTTGGTTCGAAGTTTGATACGGTGTAAAGTGTGAATGAAAATATTTATTTACTTAGCCGAACGTATAATACTATCAACAAAACGGTGTAGTTTTAGTAGTCGAGTTACTTTTAAAGACCCACACCCCACACTACACTTTTTTCCTCTTTTTAATTGTGGCAAATCTGTTTTCATGATGAAAGGAATGACCAGAAGACATTCTTTTTGCGACAAAATCGCCTTTAATCTAGCTTTCTGACACAAATTGTTTTCTTCTGCTTATAGCAGGTCTGTGGTCTGTCCAAAAATAAATTAGAATCTCTTCGTTACTTCCCATAAATGAAAACTAGGTGAAACGTGATTCATTTATTGATGACTGTAGAAACTAAATAAATACTTCTCTAACTGTAACTTACTCTTGTATTTGTACAATTTGCAAAATATTGACAAGTTGAGACAATTGCAAAATTTTGTTGACTGTCACAGGCAAAGATTATGAATTTACGCTAGTTTTCTTTTGCTAATTTGTATTTGCATGACAAGCGAAAACAACAAAGAATCTTAAAAAATCTATGGTCACTAATACTAATAATGGTTGAACGCCTGGACTGCATTGTAGATCGAAATACTACATTTTACAAATTGATAAAAAATGAGGAAAATTAGGGAATGCGTTTTTCGAGTGAGAGTAAGTTATTCACAAAACTTCAACCCATCAGTGTTTATGATTGTAGATTTCTATATTTCATTTTGTACTATCTAGCAAAATTATAGAGTACCATAAATTTCAGAATACAATGGTACAGTCTATGAAGTGGACAAAGTCGACAAAGCTGTAGTGAAAATCAATGATCGTAAAAAGACCGATTCTACCATTTTCAAGGCAAGTTTCACAACTCCTGATATAGTTGAACTTAAACATGTATTGACTCAATCTTTTTGGTGAATAGAAAATTAATGTGATAATCCGGAACTAAGAATACGAATGCTTGGTCTTCTTTTAATTCATAAAATCATTCGTAGATGTCTTTTAATTCTTCAATTGGTGTTTGTCTGAGACGTTCCTTGACTGAAGCTCTCTGGTAGCATTTTAACGACAAAGTTATTTCGACGAAGAATAAGTGCAAAATATCCAACCCAGTTGTCTTTCAAACTGTTCTGCCAATAAGTCGAGAAGCGCAAAGAATGGACCACCTTCGCTTCTCAAGCAAGGTGTAGAGAAGTTTTTAAATCTACATTTCTACTCGCTATTTCAGCAAATATACATTATTATTCACAGGTATTAAAACGGAAGTTAAACATGTTTCGGATTTCTCGACTCTCGACTGATGGTTCTTTTGAATGATTCCCGCTTTATATCGAAAAATTCTCCATTTTCCGTAACATTTCAAATTATCACGCTGAATTCAGATATCAGGAATTGAGAATATTTTATTTTTTCAGTTTATGTTTTCCATTTCGCTCAGGAAACAAACATATGCTGGCATGAAATGTTCGTTGAAGTTGAAACCCTGATTTCCTTTTTAATAGTCCGAATTCCTAATTATAACCGAAAAATCTCCAAGCCGGTATCACGAATTCCGCTTATTTGTCGAGGAGACAAGATAGATAGGTTGGATTAATATACTCCTACTTTGGATTTTGGGTAGAGCTCGAAATCAAAATATCGCGGGGGAAACCTACTTTCCTTTCCTCTACTTTCTTCGGGTACCGGAGAAATTAAATCGGGTAGTCGATTTTGGATTTGATTTTAATAAACCCTGTATGAACTACATGGGCAGTTTAATTTAATATTATTCTATTGCTCGAATCTGACACCTGTTTTGGAAATTGTCTTCAATTTTGATCCTTCATTTCATTTAATGATCGAAGTTGTCATGTCATGACAACATAGGTCAAGAGACTATCTTTGGGATTGGGACGTTCTAAATCAAAATTCGATTTTGTACGATAATCTCTGGGTTGCTAACTCGAAAATCGTAGACTGACTGTAGACTTATTTTGGACATGTTTGTATTTTTAAGTTTGTACGGTCGGTAATTTCTAATGTCATTGGGGTGATTGACTTTTTCAAGTCAAAATCAATATTATTTTGAATAACATGTATCCCGGGTAAATTGGAGTGGATCAGCCATCAGCCGTCCGGCAACCGGCGACCGGCTGGAAGGTTCGTATTCCGGTGGAATAAGTCCAAAAACTAATTTATGGAAGCCAGAAATGTTTGAAGAAAGTAGTGAAAGTCAGATGTTTACCCTTTGAGTCTCCAGATGCTTTTTCTTTGACAATCCATAGTTCTTTGATGGTTCCAAATTTTTCAAAAGCCTCACGTAACTCATCCTCTGACACATTTTTTCCACACAAAATGAAGAGTCTAGAATTTGGAGGTTCATCATAATTCTGTGACGAGTCCTTGGCGGAAGAGGAGGTTGAGTGACTACTGCTGTTGGCAGCCTCTTTTTCACGAGAGTCCCTTTCAAAGTATCGTCTCTTATCCGCCATTTTGCTGGACTCACTTGGAGAACTACCCGTTCCACCACCACCAACACTTGAACTGGGAGCACCGACACCACCGCCACCGCCACCAGCGCCCACCACACCGCCACCGCCGCCACTCCGTTCCTCAAGTAACATTCTCACAAATACACAAAAACACCGCGCTGTCCCGCCGTCTCTTCGCCAATCCCCACACAAAATTATACAAATCACGCACCGACTTTCACCATTTATTTTCTCCAGTGAACAAATTCACTCAATTTATCCGTTCGGATTTTCACTCAGGAATACTTCTAAGCCGCAGAATTCACTTTTTTTTGAAGTAGTCTCGAGCAATTTACGTTCGTCCACTCCACACTCCGAAGATTTCCTATGAGTGAGAAAGTTCGCTCAACAATCACTTTTTTGAGCACATCTACAAAAACCTTCAAATTCACTAACAATTTTCTTTAGTAAAATACCGGTTTCAGTTTCCGTATTGAGGTTTCGACCTTTCTTATTATTTGTCGTAAAAATCTGCACTCCAAAACTCCGTTCCGGGACGTACGTTCCAGAAAGAAGATGGTAACGGAAGAGACGTACCCTTATGTTTTCACCCGGGCCGGGTGGATGCATGGACGATAATCCACATGTAGACTTTCGGACTTTCTACACTTTCACTAGTTCCTAGTTTTTTTTAAATTCGCAGATTTTGAATAAAATTATTGGAATTTTACGGTGTTTCGCTTTTCAGAAAATTTTGAGATTGTGGAGTAGACAGACGGGAAAGGGACTTAGCCTTGTTGCCCATAAAAGTTGTTTGTCGGGACGGGAGTGAGTCTCGAAGGAGTGAATGAGTGAAATTACTTGTCAAGAATTTCAAAATGGCTCACCATTCATTCTTTCTTAATTCTTACGTACGCATACACGTATACACGTTATATTCAACAGTGATACGACTGATACGATACACATGAAAGACAAGGTGTGCAGGTACAATTCCTTAGCATCTCAGATTCATGCCATTTGCCTTTCGCCTTTTACTCAAGCTGAGTTGGTTTGGGTTCCCATTATCAGGATATCTACCTGGCCAACTCTTCTTCTGGTCGACTTCATTTCACATTCATTCCCCACAAACCAACAACAAGTGCTTTGCTTCTTCTTTTCCTTGCTTAGCTTGCTGAACGAGCGAGCATAAAACCGGATTCAAAAAAGCATTGCATCGCATTTTACATTCTTACAATTTCTTAGCACAGGGTCTCAATCCAAAGCTACTCCACCCCTTATGCATGGTAAAAAGTGTTCTAGACTCGCCGAATTTGTATTTGGGTAACTGTCTTAGGTATGCCAGGGTGAAAAGGACAAATAATTGTGTAAACTTATGGTTTTTGACGGTATCTCACATCGCCCCGACTCAGATTCGGAGAATCAAGAGACGTCCATACATTTAGTCGCAGAATACCCAGACGAATCACTGAACTTCGAACTCAGTACATATGATAAGATTGCTTTTTTTAAAGGTTTGCCAGCCTCAATTTATACTCAAGTAAAGTGTACTTCGAGGAGTTTGCTATGCAGAGTCTCACCATGCCCCTAGAACCACAAATTGGGGCGATGAGATATGATACAGAAACGTACAAGTTGTGCATTCTGAACTATCTGGTCCTTTATCTGAGCTTAGGTATGTGTTCAAGTCAGGTCATTGGATTTATTCAAGGTTAGAGGGTACTTAGCCCTGAGGCATCGGCTTAACTTTTGTAAAGGTAAAAGTCCTTGTACTCTACGCTGTTATCACTTCTACATAATTACTAGTTCCTTTATTCCTGCGGTATTTATGGATCTTCTAATGTACAAATGCAATCAGCCTGCTCCGTATTTCACATTATGTGTATTTCTAAGGAGTAATTAAGCTATTCTATAACTATTCACACATTATTCGCAGTTTCAGCCCAATCTGACACGATGCCTGTTCCCGTGAGGCCGTAATAATTAAGGATTGAGTGGTGTTCTTTCTTTTAAAGAACAAATCTTTGACTTTAAATTGTAGATCTGGAAGAAGTTGCCCTGGAGTACGAGAGTAACTACACAGAATTGGGACCATGTACATATAAAGCTAACTTCCACTTGTTCCAAGGGAATGGCGATGACAATATGTTGTAGTATGTAACGTGTAGAAGAGTGGAAGAGTCTCAGTATATATTATGGTTTGAATTTGAGCACCGTCTTCTTCCAACGTGTCAAGTCAGGGGAATATTTACCCCCGAAGCTTGCGGCTAAAAATCACTAAGAAAGGGTTGAGCGACAACAATGCAGCAATGCATAATAATTGAGGTTCTTATATCTTGGACTCCGGCATTTTCAGACATACTAGTAGTACGTACGTAAAATACGTATACGTATAAGTTACGCTACGAGCAATTTATACATGTATTTGCCAGTGTACTTCTTCTCAAGTATTGAAAATACTTAATGACGAAAAACAGGTGTACATGTACACAGACACCTGTGTTTAGTCGGACGTAGACTATAAAACATTAGAAACTCTTGGATTAAAGAACTTAAGGAATTGCACCCTCCTTGAGCAAAGGTTTTTGTTTTCCGGAGCAAATTATTTTACTTCCGCTTTTATTACTAGCTACTGCACATCAAATCATCATTGGATAACATTTTTCTGTACGTAATTCCGTAGTATTGCTCAACGAACCGCTCATTTTTTAACTCTTTCCTGCTACTTTTGATATGATTCTTCTCAAAGAGTATGACAGAGTTACAATTAAAAATGTCTCTCAGACTGAGAAACAACAGAATGTTATCATTTTTCAATAAAAAGAAGATACAAACAATGATGTAGGTTGTACCGATGCAGTGAGTTAATTATTACCCTTGCCGTAATATTTCTATTGATACTGTCATTGTCGTTCATTCAACCAACCAACCTTTGCCTTGGAAATATCATAATGTACGAAGGTTCCTGTTGTAGCTAAACATAATTGCACATACTGCACATAAGTACAGTTGAATGTCTAGTGGGATTAACTTGATGATGCAAATCGAATACGATGCAGAATGGTGTAAAGCCCCAAGGGGAACATAAAAGGGATATTTACTAGCCTTCTGACACCTTATCTGGACTCTGGACACGTCTGCCAGGAGACTCCGGACTCGTGGAATCTGACTCATATTTCCGTCCAGTTTAATATAGACGTTGACGTTATGATCTGTGAATTTCTCTAACCGGAAGGTTGAATGAGGTGAAAACATGTGATTGACGGATCGCTACTAGTCGTGTCGAAGTTTTTTTTACCGACTTTGTAGTACATATAAGCAGTGTCCTACTCTGTCATCCAACTACGGTGCGGTGGATGGCTTATAGTTGAAGCCAAAAAGTGACACCAACTTTCACGGTAGAGAAAGGCTGAAATAAACGACGAAAGTCGAATTCCGCATCAACTGAGGGTGAAAACCATCAAAACTCCAGTCGCATGTTTTGGTATTTCTCACATTATAACCTCATATCGTCCTATACTGTTATGTTGTGCAGTCCTAGTGTGCCCCATTGAGGTCTCCGACGGACCAGCTAAGTACCGTAAAACCTGGCTTCACCGGACATATGGATCATCGGGTTTGGGCCATTTTTATCTTCAGCGTGGTACACTACTTGCCGTCCACTCAAAGGATACCCTTGCAAGTATTTGGAGAAATTGAAATCAGAGGAAGCTGACAATGTCCGTACGCCCCTTGTAGGCAGGTGCCGTATTCCGCTGCGTTGATTTTAACTAAGGGAACTCAGACAGCCATTCTCAATCAATTAAGGTCACCGGAATTCAAAAATAAATAGTATGATCAACTTCGTGCTGACAGGCATTCACCGTGAGAGACAAAAAAATGGACTGTTCGGTTCCCGTAGAACTGGTTCACATTGTAAAGCGAACTTTCTATTTTACTTTGAGTGTCACGGATTAGAAAATGACAAATAGAAAAAAATCATTTGCTGCTAAACTACCAATGAATTTTGAAATGTACTACGCAAGGACAGTGGTTATGACATCAACTCGTATCCAGATTGCCCTAAGATGATCCATAGCGTAACACGCTTGAAATATTCTGAGTCTGACTTGTTGAATTAGACCTAGGCCGATCGGTTCTTGTATAAAATATGCGGAACTGGTACTTCTAATCCGAAGTTTCAATAAACTGACCATCAGACCGTACGAAGCACATCATTTGAGGCGAGTGCTTGAATTTTCTGCGTCGAACTTGACTGAAAGAAAACGATAAATATTTGCAATTATATAAAGATCAATCCCATGTGCCATATGAATTATTGTTAAAAATCCAAAACCAAACAAATAATTGCATTCTATCCCCAAAATCCACTGACCCGACGAAGTTGAAACCGACCAAATACGTTTTTATTGAAATTATACAAATATACGTTGAAAAAGTTGAAAGGTGGCAATTTACCCTTGTTCAGACAGGTTAGAAGGTGTTAGTTACAATCTTCAAAGTGATCCATATGTGTTTTTGCATACTTTACAACAACACATTAAGTAGGTAGGCCTTAAAATTTACCATATGTAAATCCTATTCCATTCCTTGTAATTTGTCTACCCCCATTTTTGCCTTTTGATATTATATTTTGTCTCATCTTCGGCTTGTATTTGAGTACATAATGTAATGGTAAAGGAAATTCAATTAAAAGGTGTAATTACTATTGTTAATGAATTTGAATTCACACGAGCGCATAAATTAAAGCTTGGAGTGCATTGGCTTCATAATTGAACTGTGGAATTGTTTGGTCGTCACTTATTGCTTTTGATTAGTGCTGAATGTATAATTGTACGGTCTCAAAATAACATTGTCACCCAACTGACCACTCCCAAATTGATTTTTCTTGTTAACAAAGACGTGTCATACGGTATTGGATTGATATCTTGGACATTTTATTTAATACGTATTTACTCTAGTGACTCCTCTCGTGCATACACATGGTAGTTCATAGCCATGTACCCTACCAACGCCAACTACCCTCTATAAGAATTTTAATGTCTGTAGAGAATTTAACTTGGAGTTAACACAGCCATTTAAAATGCAAATAACATAATATGGCTTCTCGTACAGAAATGGTTAGGTCACCAAAAATTAACCCAAGAGACAATTTAAAACGCGCTGCATAGAACTAACTCTATTTACAAAATGTTAACTCTTTTAACAGCCCCTACTCTCGATTGTGATGGCAAGTTTATGATCCACACTTGCATTAGTTTTGCTTTAAGAATGGATTCGGCTAATCTTTCAAACTAAAAACCAAAAACTATCCCGCCGCTTATAATTGCTGATCGGATGGCGGTTCAAAAGATTCACTGAGCATAAAATCAAAATGTTTTCGAAATTATAATATTTACAAGAAACACGATGAGTACTTTTTAAGTCACTTGTATTATTTTGTATGAATTATTGCTAACGAGGTAACGCCTGAAAAAAGAGCTGAGGTAGAAGGAATACACGCGATGCAAGTCAATGCATTCCCAATGATAATGCAAAATGTGAACATGAATGGAAGAAGTGCATCTCGGGATTTCTCATCCGTAACCAGACGTTATTTTTATGTGTGTGTGCTGAATGTAAGAGTTTCCTGAAAGAAAACAAATTTTAAGGAATTATTATTATAATTAAAAATTAGCTCGTATTGTACTTGTACTAGGAAAAATTTATGAAATCCAAATGCATACAGTCTAATTAAACATGCTCTAAAAATACAAGAAATATCACTAACATGACATTTTACATTACTTCTGTTTTCACCATTGTATACCAATACAGAAATCAAATCGGGGTATTTTTGAAAGAATTTGATCAGAATATTCAAAGTACAGTGAGCGTCCATTTCAAAAATTACAGTTCGGAAGCCGGAGACTCGTATTTCACAGACAAAGACTATTCCACGTCTAATGAACAAGTCGCGATGCGCTTTATGCGCGGATCATATGCTGTCAATAAAAATAACGTCACAACTACTGATGAATAGCAATTGACCCCAAATTTTGCAAAAAGCTAGCCCTTATGACCTACTAAACTCTGTTTAAATGGGGATCAAGTCAATACAAATTATTGTCAATTTCATTGGAGTTATCGGATGACATTTTCAATGAAGAAACATCATCGAGCTTTCGGAAAACAATTGTTTCCATCTTCTGATTTCACTTAATGGTCAGACTTGATTAACATCCGGTTCATAATAATATCAGAAATAACGGATATGATTCACAAAGTTTGGCCCGACCGATCATTCTAGAATTTTCATCACGAACAGACAAAATTCTAGATTTTAACTCGGATTCATGTCATATGACTGCAACCAAATGCCGAGTTGGTAGGATTAATTTAGAAATACTATTTCTGTTGTCCAATCAACACGAATGGCCACGAAAGTAGGAACTAGTACTACTTGTCATAACAGAAGCCAGAGTAAAAATTAACAAAAATGGTGTAGCTCAGTCCGCCCTCACCTTTCTCTCTCTCTTTTCCCTCCTGCTCTTCTCTTTCTCTCTTTCCTTACACTTTTCTTTTCAACATCTTCTCGACTTTTCCTCCAATTCTCTGCTCTACTCTCTTTCACCCTTCTCTCTCTCTCTCTTCTCTCTCTATCTTCCCTTAGAGCGGTCCACATTCTTAGATAGCGCTTGCGTGGTTTATCAAAGAAACTAACAAATACTCGGTTTTCAAACACAGTGTACTTGTCTTCCCTTCGTCATATATAAGAAACTAGCAGGCCCATCGGCCCGTCGGCCGATCCCCCCTAGTAGTAGGGAAAAAATTGAAAATTATATTTTATTTTTTC
>JAQFYE010001464.1:0-22813 GCA_034694305.1 Protaphorura glebata | reverse complement strand
CCAAGTTTACCCCATCCAGTAGCGATGACTTGGGTCAGATTGAACTGATTTGGTTGGGCTAAACACGCAGGTCGAATCGGTGGTCGAGATGCTCGTTGAAACTTTAGCTCGTTTGATAATTCGATCAGAGCGATGTCGTGGTAAGCAGATATTTCAGGCTTATATTCTGGGTGTACATAAAACTTTTTGATGAATACTTCTGTCCTATATGATTTCTTTGGTCGATACGTTGACCACTGACTAATTCTAGCCGAAGGAGCTCTGAGCGACAAGTCTCCCAGCAATGCTCTAATTGGCCGTCCACTGAAATTTGATTGACAACAATTTTAGTAATTAACAATAAAAGTCACACATTGATTCAAAGACCGTGCTATCTCGACGTTCACGGGCTATAGAGTGAAACAAAGAATCTGGCAGGGGTTAAATATGAGTGACCCTATGCAAAAGTAAAAAAAATTACTTCTCTGTGTCAATGCAGTGGGCACTTGTAAGAATAAATTTTTCACTGATGAGTGTTCCGCCACAGCCATGCGAAGGTGCTGCCCCACTTCGATGACGATACATCAGAGATACCTGCGGAAATGAAAAACTATGTATACCACACCGCAAACTCCAGGCATCAAAATTTGTAATTCCTTTTCGTAGATGCTCAGAAAACTATATTTTGTCGAATGGAAAAATGACTAATGTGGTAATAACGATAACATTTTAAGTGTTCTGACATTGTTTCTTACCGCCAGGAAAATTGTAGTATAATATGTACTTTATTTGGCCAACTCACCATATGTGGAAATTCATAAGGAAGTGCGTCTTCACCACCAAAAACTTGTGGTACATGAAATTTTGGGCACTGTAGTGGACCGATTATTGGTTTATTGTTCGGGTACGGTAGGTTAGACCGATATATTACTCTGTATATTTCCTTGTAGTCTCGGCACTCTGCGTTAATTAACGTAATTAAAATTCAATTCAAAATGTGATTTTGTCACTGTAGCTGAGGAATTCTTACTTTGTTCACTTATTCGACCCGTCTTCACTTGTCGCTTAGCTCTCATAGGATCATTAGCTGACTCTGGTAAATCAAATATGTTTTAATTATGAATCAAGATAATCAGTTTGTGACAAAACAACAATGACATTTATTCCTTACCCGTTGCCACTAAAGAAAACGCGATTAGCAAATTCATGAAAATTAATATCAAAAGACGTAATCCACCCATGTTTATATTGGTCTATTACAAAATTAAAATTTGATATCAAAAACTTGCAAAAATTTAGAAATCTCTGTGTGTTTTTAACGATTTCAAGAGCAGTATTAGTATCTGACAACTGACTGGAAATAAATAGGCGCTGATAAATACTGGGGTGGGCTATTTATATCTGTGGTCTGGAAATTACGTGACATTGCATTGCATTGAGAGGTCAGTTCTTCCGTTATGATAACAGTGCAAAAAAATAACAGACAACATAGTATTTTAGAGTTAACCAGAAAATTGTGTGTTGATTTACCCGCACCCAATTTCCTGTGCAGCCAAGACTCATGTAATACGCTTGATTTGTCCAGATTTATTGCCGAGTACTTTAGCTGAATTTGTACGCGCGATTCCAGGAAGCCTAAGTGATATATAATTTTAATTCAAATGGAAGTGAAATCATACGTGAATACATGGGTCATCTCTTTAATTTTAAATATATTTGGTGACTTATGTCAGTCAATATGTGCTTATTGTTTAGTCAAAGATTAAGATTGAAATATAGTAGTCTTTTTTGCACTGACCGAGAATAATTTGTAGACGCACTATATCCATTAAACATTCATGAAAACATGTAACGGGCAATTTTTTTTGTCAGATTCTGGGTTTCTAATTTGAAAATAAGTGGAGTGCCCTGCAATAACAGTGGTACTTGCTTATATGTTATTCCACTTCAAAATTCCATAGAATTCTAGATTTCCGCAATTAATCTTATAAATACTGAGAAGACATAAAGTGGCCAAAACATATTTGTTTGCTTGAAGTCTTAATCTGATCTTATCACTACTTTAAAATCAACAGATGTTTAATGTTTAACGTCCTGTTTTTTAAACGAAGCAATTCCTATACTTTCTCTGAAACCATGAGTGCGAAAGTTCGATAAAATAAGAAATGTGCGTTTTGCGGATAATTTTCATCAAGAATCTCGGCGTGGCGACGACCCGTTTCAATCCAATGGCACAGACAGAATGAGAAACGGTGCGGAAATATGTTGAAAAAGTCGGAAATCGGCCACATTTTGTACAAATGCATGTCCAAACCAAAGCATTTCTCTATTAAGGAAACCGTCGATTGTCTCCATTTTGCTAGGATTTTATTCAAACTTTGAGATATCGAGAAATTGTATATTAATTCGTGGTTATTGAGTCGGTGTCAATAATATTTCGATAATATGATTTCTTTTTCCATGTAAACCTTAAGGACGACAACTGAAATTACGGTATAATATTATTATGTACCTGCGTAAATTATTATATTTGTTTCCAAATGCGATTCTTAACCATGGTGTATACGCTTGGAGTTCTGACACATCAGTATTCCAGATCCAAAAATGTTATTCCCTCAACATACAGCGTGCAAAGAAAATTTGGAAGATCTTTCTGAACTACTGTTACGTGGTCCACCCGGGTCACCATGAAACGAATTGTAAATATTGTCATATTCCGTTACATCCAAAGCCGAATTTTAACAAAGCAACTTGTAACTCACAGTGCATTTAGATTTTCCTTACCTCCGACGTCATAGTTGGTCCGAAATTCTCGGCTAAAATCACACTTGTTAGCTTGTGCTACGCCGTACGGCGACTTTCATTTTTGCTTTCACTCGCTTTCACTTTACATGCTAACCAGTGTATTTTTAGAGGAATAACGGTTAGACTTTTTGGGATCTTCACAATTCCATACTACAAAATCATACAAAAAGGGGAGCGATTTCCAACGGCGCACATTATCCTATATGGTGTGTGCCCCCTCTTTTCCAAGTACTTAGCAATTTATTGTTATAACAGTTTACGATGCGTTGTTTGACCTTTGCGGCTAAGCTAAATGAGATGTGCAACATCCAAAAATGCGAGGTCAAGTCATCCATAATTTCGTTCTAAAGAAATTAGTTTGTGAATGATGAAATAACGTTCTTATATATTTACCTGACAAGCAAATAATGATCATCAAGATATATTAATTATTGAATTATTTACTACTTGAATTTGTATCATCTGAATAATATTATGAGTGGAGCAAAATAACTTCAAGTACTACAGTGAACTGTGGACGGGAGAATTTGTGATCCGGAAATGTTGAGATGTCGGTCTTGAAACTCGGAAAGGATGACGGCATAATATTTTCTTTGAGCTTGAGGATGAATCATAACATTATGTTGAAATGTGTAGGAAGTGCGCTTTTTTTTGTTAGCAGATTAATCAAGTCTGAATTAAATTTGCTTGACTGAATTCTTTCCAGGTATTTAAAATACTAGTATTTTAAATTCCTGACATAGTGTCTTGGTAGTGTATTGAGTTTTACATGCACACTTTCTCGCACATATTTAGGAAATGCCTACGATTTCTGCCTTCTGAGTAGATTACAACAAAAATGTCATTCTTGGTTAGATTCGCATTCCTTAGTCATGTACATAATATATGATTCTCAGAAATGCTGAAAGTCGGGGTGTCCGGAGTCCGGGTGTCACTCTGTTCAGTGATTAATAGAATCGAAAAGTAATCGCCACAACGATTGGTTGATTTCTAGTCATATTTTTTCAAAATGTCTGATCTACTGAAAGTTAATTTTTAAGTGTTGTACCAGTTGTACGCGATGACAGCCCGAACGTCCGATTCCGTCTCCCTCGCCAGCTTGAAGCTATAGCTTGGCTGGTGTTCGGTCCGGGTTAAGGTGGCCATCGCGTAACTTAATGTAATTGTAAACGTACAGTATTTTATGTAGTCCAAAAATGTGACAGGTACTAATTAAGTAAATTACGCATGCTTCTTGTGAAGTCTCGAAACTTGACTTTTTTTATGAGGCATACATATCTAGTCGGACACGTGAATACATTTCCTGGAGAACATGAAGGCCATCCATTCGGAATAAGAAAGATACCACCACCACTGGTAGTACGAAAACCGATCCAGTGGAGAAAACCTCAGTAACCATATTTGCAAAAACAAATTATTCCACGAATTTTAAATATTAATATTTGCTTGTACGGTCCGTGAAAAATGAAGGTTCGAAGCGTCCATCCTTATCGAATAAGTTTCCATAATAAAACGTAACAGCTCAAACAACTTCATGATATCGTTGATCGTCCCATTTTTAATATATTTTATGTATTTTAGAGCAACTGACGAAAACTACTAAATATCCAGTTTTTACACATTTTGGAATGCATAGTCATAATTTGAGACTGCTTTTATTTTATTTTATACCTTGAAAGTTAGTAATTTTCAAATAATTGTACTTTGTGGGAAGAATATGAAAACCAGCAATATCTTTCTTATTCGTTCTACAAAAGTTAGGACGAGAATAAAGGAAATATATATTCGTTATAAGAGGAAAAATTGTGATTTCTTAATTAATGTCGTATAACATCGTATTAATCGTTCGAAAAATTTAATTAACGGTTTATTAAAATCATTGAGATCATTAACTATTCTGATTGGGATTACAAAAAGTCGGTCTTCGTAATATGATAATCATCTCTTCCGTATTTATTAACCCAAACAGTTTTAATGTTCGGAGTATGGCTACAATAAGCACTGATGAGTGGCGGAGGAACGCTCATGCCACGCAAAACAATTTTCTTGATATTCAGTAGACTCGAAATTCTTCGCAGTTGTAGAATGTCGAATCCTTCATAGTAATCCAATGTAAATTTCTCCAGTCCTTGTTCCAACAATGCGAGAACACTTGAAATTGAATCAAATCCAGAATCTATTCTAGTTATTGTTAAAGCCTCGATGTTTGGAATTTGCAATCCTTCTGGAACAGAGGTAATCGTCCGAGCTTTGAGTTTCAAGATTTTCAAAGAATGACGGTTCTCCAAATGTAGTTCAGCAAAATTAATGGAATGACTTGTGATTGAAAGAAATTCCAGCGAAGCAGAATTTTGGTGGATAAGTTCCACCAAGAGGTTATACCCTTCTAACCCAAACCGATCGAACTTATCAGGATTTATATGCTTGAGACGTAGTTGTTTTAATGTGTGATTGCTCGTTTGTACCAAGGGAATCACTGAAATTAAAACACAATACACAATTAAGCCTCTCAGACGGATTTTAGATTAGGCTTTACATATTATGAACCACCCTGTCAAATTTTGTTTTCAAACAACAATAAATAGATTCTTACCATGAGGCGCAATGCGAAAATCTAACCGAAGGTCCAATTTCTCCAACTGTAGATTTGTTGGAAGTACTAAAGGGAGTGTTGGTGGTTCAGGGTCGGGCATGGGATAAATTCTCAATGGAACAATCGTCAACAGCAAAGCTTTTATCCCGCTGTTACGCTTCAGAAGTTCATGAAGGTATAACAGACAAGAAGGATAAGAGTTGGTTGAACAGTCAAGTTGAAAGGAAATTGTTTCGACAGATGGAAGCGTCAAAATCTTCAACACTGAACCCCAGCCTCTCCTAAGAAATTCCTCTTCTTGGCCACGAACATCAATATTTTCTACCTGTAGAGATTATAAATGGAATATATATTACACATTATTTATTTACAAGGAAACCCCCGTTATAATTTAAAAACTAGATCGATTAAAAGATATGCGTGATAGGTCTTCTCATGAGTAAAAATTATAAATATGACCAATTTGTCCCGGCGAGATATTTGGATCAATGCTTACTCACAAAACTTTTATAATCGGTACCAGAAAATTTTATTTCAAATTACTGCATAAAGAAAACATATTTTTTAATTTATCCATATAAAAATTACCTTCATTGTCAACACTTTGATGGATTCAAAATATGTCACTGGAAAATCTAGCGGGCCTAAGTCCATGCCCGGCTTGCATACAAGTTCCAGGTGTTGTACTTGATTTTTATTACAAGAGCGCAAAGCGGTCCAAAAATTATTGAAGGAATTATCAGCACCAATTGATAGAGTTTTGATTTGGATTCCATCAGGAAATGAATTCGATATATCAAAATCAGTAGTCAATTCGTCAATCCTGAGGTACTCAATGTTTGGCCATGTCAAATTCGCAACCCATTCAGCATTATTGTTCGTCAGTTCCACGTGGAATGCAATGTTTGGATGACTGTCAATCACATCTCGCCAAAATGTGCACACAAGGCGTGCTCTCCTCTTATCCAAAATTCTTAAATCATTGAAAATTCTTGTCCAGAGCTGGAGAATACAATTTCAATTAGAAACAAATTGTATTTTCTCAAATGAGTTCAGATATTTTTTAATATTAAATTCAGCTAAATCGCTCCAACATCAAAACATTTTTCACATTGTGTGCTATTTTACTACAAATTATTTTATGATTTCAGGTTTTCAGTATCGGTCAAGAGTGAAAAATCGAGTCCCCAATATTATACTCGTGGTGTCACAGGATGACAAAAAAACATATAAAAATATCGAATTTCTTTGGATACAAAAAAAATTGAAAAACGTAATATTCTGAACTATATTTTATATTTTTCAGTTCAAATTCACTAACCGTAAAATGTAATCCTACATTCAAAAAACTTACCTCAGGAGGAAGTGAGTCCCACGTAGTTTCAGTTTCAGTCGACATGTTCAATTTAATTAAAATTTCTAACGCTGAATAATATGTTACAGAAACAAGGTTGGAGTTGCCCAACGCTGCAATTTCAGATCTGCTTATGATTTGTGTTTAGTAACTTTGAAATTATAGAGTACAACTTACAATAAGAATATTCTGATTAATTTTGAAATATTATTGAAATGTTGAAAATAAAATAGAATGAAAACCCGCCAGAATCGTTTGAATTGTGACAAAACACTGGGTTGGGTTTCACGCATTTCACTGACAATTCTGACTCGATGGCGAAGAAGCTAAAAAATGTACCAAAAAGAGGATCGGAATACCTCTTGAAAAAAGTGAAGGGAGACACATCCACCATATATGAACTTTGAATTAAGACACTTAGACTGGATGGGGAAAAATTAGTGATAATTCAGGTTAATTAGAGGTTATTAACGAAAATGTAATGATGAACATAAGATTCCACCCGTTAGTTATTTTAAAATTAAAACACTAATTTTGTACATAACATACGCAGAACCTGCTGATTTTGAAGGTATAGAGATTATCTGACCAAATTGATGTATTGACATAATGGCCAGTTTTATATTATTTGCTAACGACGGATTTCGTACAATTAAGTTTCCCGAGGGCATTTTGTCAAACCTGTTATGTGCTGGCGGTAAAATAAAGTACGCTGGCCAGGTTTGATAGAATATGAATGAATGTGTACAGGGTGGTTCACAACTTGAGTTAGATAATAACTCGACTGCGGATATGCACAATCTTCCGGTAGTGTAGGATTACGACTAAAGAAGGTCAGTGCAATTATTTGAACTAATGGATTTCATGTATGATTCCATTCCATTCTATTGTCCATCAGGGAGGCAATGAATCCATTGGATTGGATAAACTTCGTTGCCTGAATTGTCGTTGGAATCATCTCAATCGGTCCGAGCCTGTGTAGTAATGGAGTCCCCGAGATCTCTACTCGAGTCAAGATGGACCATCAAAGCGAAAGTACTAAAATTGTAAAGTGTCGGGGCTAAATTCTCAAAAAACAATTTCTGGTTATTGTGTGTTTAGTGGATGTTTAATGTTTCAACGTTCAATAAGAACTATCAATAGATATGTACAAATCTTACAACTTGTTTGTTACTCTCCGCACCTCACTCACCCAGAAATCACATTCATTAACAAAATCCGATTTTGAGCTCGCAATATCGAGTAGTGCAAACCGTAAATGACCGAATAGAGCCCTAACGCCGTACGGAGCCAGGGCCTTTCTCCAGCTTTCTCCATATAACCTAATGGAGAAAGTGGTGAAAGTCTTACCGCCTTTCGCAATAAAAGAAAGACTGAATACATGGATATGATATGACTACAAACTAATGTAAAACAAATACTACGTTCCTCCTTGTTTACTCCACATTATTTTTGGACGGTAAACGCTGTATAGATTATTAGCAACACATTGAAATTATAAAGTCGAGGTGGATTCCATCACCGTTTAATCCACGGTGGCATTATCCACGTATTATCTGACAAATCCAGATTGTGGTTATCTTTTTCTCTACCATTATTTCCCAATAAAATGTCAGTCCTTTGGGATTGACAGGGATTAAGTTTGCACGTACAGTTTGCATGTACATTGTTCAATTACTCTCAACCGGCACCTTCGCGAGTTATTCCAAACCAGGTACAGGTATAAAGTTATATACCTAGATCAGCCACGGCCCAACTATATTTATATAAACTTCTAGTCTAAAGTTGGAAACGAAAATACCCAAAAAGTTTTCAAAATGAACAAATTAAATTCGGTGGTTTCCACCGTTTTGGTCGCCATTCTAACGATTATCAGCGGCGCCTATGGCGATGTAGGTGAACCACTTTTTCTAACACCTTATATCAGAAACGATCAAATATCTCAAGGCAGGCAACTTGCACTTGTCAAAAACTTGACAACAGAAATATTTGAACCGGTCAGCTACAGTGGTTTCATCACCGTTAATGACACTCACAACTCTAATATCTTCTTTTGGTTTTTTCCAGCACAAGTAAGCAAGAATGGCAAAAAATTACTATTTAGTATTCAACTAGGACCTCAAATAATTTTCTGTATATATTTTTGTGTGAGCAGATTATCTTACCCGATGCTCCAGTCATCCTTTGGTGTGAGGGTGGCCCTGGGCTGAGTGGAATGTACCCGTTGTTCAATGGAAATGGCCCTTACAGAATTGACGAATCTTTAAAACTGAACTGGCGAAAATACACCTGGAATATGGAGAACTCGGTCATCTTTATTGATAATCCGTTAGGAGCAGGTCGGTGTAGTCTTCTAAATTTCAGTTCAACTATTTCTAATTAATTTCAAATTGATAGGTTTTAGCTTTACTGAAAACGAGGAAGGGTACTTAAGGTCCTCATTGGATCCTTCGCACTTGTATGAATTCCTTCAACAATTCTTTACGTTATTTCCGGAATTCTTGGTCAAGGATTTCTATGCTGGTGGACATTCGTTCGGAGGTAAAAAAAAATGAATTACGCAATGTTTGAAAGCAATATGGGATTTTAATGGGAAAGTCCTTATAATCAGCTGGAAAATACGCACCAATAATCGCCAAAGAAATTCATGACAGGAACCGAAACAATGACGGACTTCGTATTAATTTGAAAGGATTGATTCTCGAAGCACCTTACGCTGACCCGCTGAGTCAAATGGACTATGGAAATTTCCTACACTCCGTTGGGATTATAGATTCAAAGGACCGTGATTACGTCCAAATGCAAACTGAACTCGCGAAAGTATTGATCCAAAATGGAAACTATTTGGAAGCTTATTTGGTAAGGATAATGAACTAAATCTTGAAGTCAGTAGGCGGTAAGGATAGGCATATTGAGTGCCGGGCTTAAATCCATTAGGCCTAGATTCATTTCTTGGTTCATTCGAATTCGTTGTAACGCCGGATGTTTGGGTACTTGTCCTTCGATGATATTGGTTTAATTATAAAGGTCGATGGGGCCTATAGAGTAACTTCTACGGAAAACTATAACCCCACTCATACAATTAATACCTGCGACCCAAGAATTCGTAAAGCTGATAAAGCGCGAATTACAACGAAGAGGTTAAATGACTATAACAGTGGATTCAACCTTAGATCAGACTAATTCTGTACGAAATTATGATTCTTTAATGATTGATTTACAGATTTGGTTAAACGTTTTGGTGGCTCCAGACTCGTATATTCAAAATCGGACAGGTATAGAACCCGAGTTCCTCGGAAATTATTTAGGCACCGGATTCGTGAGAGAAGACGCTGGACATGAATACTATTTTGCGTTTTACTTGGAACAAGAAACCGTCCGAAAGGGGATCCATGTCGGAAATTTAACATATGAGGCAAATAATCCTTTGCCGACTCTATACTATGATGACAAGGGTCTTCTCTCTTCAGTTGAAATCTTTGAAACGCTTCTCAACGCTACGGAAGGTTACAAAGTTCTAATTTATTGTGGTCAGCTGGATGTCATCAGTAATCATTTTGGTATAAGACAATTTGTGAATCAACTCAAATGGGTCGGAGCGGAAGAGTACAAGAATGCGCGTTCAAATCCTTTTATATCTGTGATTGGAGATAAAGTGAACGGATTCGTAAGACAAGCAAGGAATCTAAGCTACTTGTTATTTAGAAATGCTGGTCATGATGTCACAGGCGATCAACGTTCAGCCGTATGGGATGCTGTCGGTAGGTTCATTAAGAATACACCGTTGAACTGATGATGTATGACTTGAGTATTTTACCGATGATTAATAAATTAAATTAATTGTGGCTGAAATTGTTTTAATGTAATTGAGTGATTTCTTAACATCATAACAAAAATCTACGAGCAGGAGCTAAGGGTTGAATTCTTCTTGAATGAATACAGTGCTTCTCCTCAGAGAGTGGAAAGCGTTGTGAGTTGAGATTTTGTTCAATGAGTACGGGCGATGCCGAACACTACTTCAATAATAACTATTGTTCCAAAACCTATCCCCATCAGGGGTTGCTATGAATTTTTGAAAGGCAATGACAGAGCGCCATCTGTGCTCTTTCGCTTGAAATGAGTCAATTTTGGGTACAGGCATTTTGATTCCACGTAGGCTAGATTGGATGGATAGTGTCGATTTGAAGGGAATTGATTCGAATTGAATAAATGATTAATTTATGCATCATTTTAGGAGTCGGCCATAGGCGGGCTTAATTGTTAGTTGAAATGTGAATACGTGAGAACGGAGGTACAAGCACATTTGGCGATCATAGTAACTGAACAGAGGTCTAATATAGTTTTACGTTTTTTTAGTAATGTGTTTTGTATCTGGGGATGTATATTTCCGCAGATATAGATAGATTTATATGTTGTGTGAGCTATCTAGGTTGTGTAAGCCATGGAAGTGATGACCATACTAAAATTACATCCAATCCAATCCAGAAGGCGCTAATATCTGAATTTGCCTTGACAATTACGTTTGTACAAACGGATTGAAAAACATCAGACCATAGAGTTGCAGACATTTTCTAGTCAGGAACTTACTCAGGCTCTCTTAGGAAATCCGAAAAATTGTTTCACGTTTGGCCCTGCTACAGTAGTAGCGTACAATTCACAAAATTCATTATAATTGTCTATTGCATTCCCATTGCCGTTTCTTCATCAGTTGCGTATAATAAATTAGAATGATTTCCTCACCAAATTGTTTAATTTATTAATCATCGGTAAAGTACTCAAGTCATACAGCATCAATTCAACGGTATATTCTTAATGAATCTACTGACAGCATCCCACACGGCGGAACGTTGATCACCTGTGACATCATGACCAGCATTTCTAAATAACAAGTAGCTTAAATTCCTTGCTTGTCTTACGAAACCGTTCACTTTATCTCCAACCACGGAGATAAAAGGATTTGAACGCGCATTCTTGTACTCCTCAGCTCCAACCCATTTGAGATCATTCACAAATTGTTTCATGCCAAGATGATCAGTGATGACATCCAGCTGACCACAATAAATTAGAACTTTGTAACCTTCGGTAGCGTTGAGAAGCGTTTCAAAGATTTCAGTTGAAGAGAGAAGACCCTTGTCATCATAGTACAAACGCGTCAAAGGATTATTTGCCTGAAACGTTAAATTTCCAACATGGATCCCTTTTCTCACGGCTTCTTGTTCCAAGTAAAATTCAAAATAGGATTCCAGTCCACCGTCTTCTCTGACGAATCCGGTGCCTAAATAATTCGCAATAAACTCGGGTTCTAAACCTGTCCGATTTAGAATGTACGAGTCTGGAGCCGCCAAAACGTTTAACACAATCTGAAAGTCAATAATTAAAGAATCAGAATTTTGTACACAATAATAGTCCGACCTAAAGTTGAAGTGAATCTTGTAGTCATTCATCTTTGTAGTTTATTATTATCCAGGGAAGTTACACATAGACCCCATCGACCTGGATCTCTGAAGCCCAAGGATCGTGCAACCACCCAGCCGTACGGGGAATTGGGAAGTGGGCGGTTCAGGTATTGAACCTAAGACATGATGGATTATAGCCCGGCACTCACTACACTGAACTGTGCCCCTACACGAGGAACTCTGTAGATTGTGTTCATTATGCTTACCAAATAAGCTTCCAAATAGTTTCCATTCTGAATATACTCTTTTGCAAGTGCAGTTTGTATTTGGACGTAGTCACGGTCCTTTGAATCTAAAATGCCAACGGAGTACAGGGAATTTCCAAAGTTCAATTGATTCTGCGGGTCAGCGTAAGGTGCTTCGAGAATCAATCCTTTCAAATTAATACGAAGTCCATCATTGTTTCGGTTCCTGTCATGAATTTCTTTGGCGATTATTGGTGCGTATTTTCCAGCTGATTAAAAACAAGACTTTTCAATTAAAATCCCATATTGTTTTCAAACACTTTGTATTTGATTTTTCTACCTCCGAACGAATGTCCACCAGCATAGAAATCCTTGATCAAGAACTCCGGAAATAAAGTAAAGAATTGTTGAATGAATTCATACAAGTGGGAAGCATCATGGGAGGACCTTAAGTACCCTTCCTCATTTTCAGTAAAGCTAAATCCTATCAATTTAAAATTAATTTAGAAAGCCTTGAAATGAAAGGACACCGCATATACTTTATGGAAAAATGTACGGAGTTGGAAATTGCTGGATTTTTGATATGCCCTTGGCATCTTGAACAACTTTTGTAAAGGTCCTACTCCCAAATGGCTAGCCGTTTGGCCGCTAGGAATACACAGGTGAGCATGTGCAATGGCGTACAGTTACTTTCACTTCGGCATTCACTCTAGGTCATCGCACATGCACACCTGTGTATTACTAGCGGCCAAACGGTTAGACTTTCGGGGTAGGAGATTCACAAAAGTTGTTCATGAAGCCAAGGGCTACAACATATATCAAAAATCCGGCGAACTCCAACTGCGTACGTATTTCCAGAAGGTGTATGCGGTGTCCTGTAGAAGACTATACGGACCTGCTCCTATCGGATTGTCAATAAAAATGACCGAGTTCTCCATATTCCAGGTGTATTTTCGCCAGTTAAGTTTTAAATATTCGTCAATTCTGTAAGGGCCATTTCCATTGAACAAAGGGTACATCCCGCTCTGCCCAGGGCCACCCTCACACCAAAGGATGACTGGAGCATCGGGTAAGATAATCTGCTCCCAGAAAAATATACGTCAAATATTTAAAATCCTACTTGAATACTAAATTGTAATTTTTGCCGATTCATACTTACTTGTGCTGGAAAAAACCAAAAGAAGATATTAGAGTTGTGAGTGTCATTGACGGTGATGAAACCACTGTAACTCACCGGTTCAAATATTTCTGTTGTCAAGTTTCTAACAAGTGCAAGTTGCCTGCCTTGAGATATTTGATCGTTTCTAATATAAGGTGTAAGAAAAAGTGGTTCACCTACATCGCCATAGGCGCCGCTGATAATCGCTAGAAAGGCGACCAAAATGGTGGAAACCACTAAATCTATTTTGCACATTTGGAAAACGTTTTGGGTATTTTCTTTTTGAAGACTAAAAAATAATATAAATATACAGTGACCGTAACTAATTTGGTATATAACCTTTACATGTGCTCTTAATACCTGAAGCGGGTTTAGACTAACTCAGACATGTGCCACTTGACTCGAGATTAAATGACAAAACTACAGACTGCACATGCAAACTTAATCCCTGTCAATGTCAAATGACTAACATGTTATTGGAAAATAAGGCTCGGGAAAAAGATTAATGCAATCTGAACTGGATTTGACACTAAATTCACCGTGGATAATGCCACCGCGGATTAAACGGTAATGGACTTCGCCTGTATAATTTCGATGTGTTGCTAATAATCGATTACACAACGTTTATCTTGCCTCTATTTTTCATCATGTGCCTCGTCACTCCGGTATAGAGTTTAGTAATTTAAGTAAATCGTTTGAAGTAGGACTCGGAGGATGTAGATTTAACAATAAATTGTGCTCCTAAATGCATTATCGTAAATGACCGAATACAGTTTAAGCCTCTATTCATGTAGGCAGATTCAGATATCAACGACTTTCACCACTTTCACCATTAGCTTATATGGAGAAAGCTGGAGACGGACCCGGACTCTACACGGCTCTATGACTCTATTTCTATTCGGTCATTTACTGTTTGCACTATTGCACCGAGCTCGATAATTAGGAAAATCAGATTTATTGTTACTGAATGTGATTTCTCGGTGAGGTGCAGATAGTAACAACCAATATCGAGGATCCGTACTTACTAATAGCTGTTAATGAACGTTGAAACATTAAACATCCACTAAACACACAATAAACAATATAATCGTTCTTTTAGAATTTAGCCCCGACATTTTATTGTACACTTTTAGTAGTTTCGCTTTGCTTTGCAATCGAATACATGTACTATGTACCTATGTATGACTGTACGCCAACAGTTGTAGAGTAATGTTTTATGTTTGGTGTAAGTTGGATAGCAATTTGGAACATTCAGAAACAAACTAATTACTTAAATTATTCAAGAATTTTTCCAGACGATATTTTCAATAAATTCGATATAGTTCTCGACTCGCGTATAAATCCCTGGTATTCCTTTGCCACACAGGCTCGGGCCGATTGAAGTGATTCCAACGACGTAATCCATGCAACGAAGATATGGCACTGGATTTATTGTCAACGGTCCTCCTGAGTCTCCCTGATTTGAATGAAAAATTACAGCATAAAATTAATTAACTAAAATAATTGCAATAATTATAGTTAAAAACCATTTTAAAAAAACACCTTCATATTACCTGACAGGTATCTTTGTACTTATCGCCAGCACATAACAGGTTCGGCAAAATTCCCTCGGGAAATCTAATTGTGCAAAACCAATGATTAGCAAAATCAGAGTGGTTATGAACAGCTCAATGACGTCAATTTGGTTAAATAATTTCTATGACATCAAAATCTTACCTGGTACCAGAATCCTTGACTAAATCAGAATACGTTTCTTGACAACGAGCATTCTCCTCTACTGTTAGATTTGCCGCCTTCAGCAGGTTCTGAGTATCT
Source organism: Protaphorura glebata (assembly GCA_034694305.1). Lineage (NCBI taxonomy): Eukaryota > Metazoa > Arthropoda > Collembola > Poduromorpha > Onychiuridae > Protaphorura > Protaphorura glebata. Next base: position 7,467 of record JAQFYE010001464.1, on the reverse strand, counting down.
GTGAACAAAATTAAATCTTGAAACTATGAAATCTTTCCTCACCGTACAATCTTGTTAGAATTTACAAAATAATTAACCTGAATTATCACTAATTTTCCCCCATCCAGTAACTGTAACTTGCTTCAATCCCATGGTTTGTCCAGGTTGACCCAAACAAGCTGGACGGATGGCCGGCCGAGTACTGTGATCAAATTTTAAACTTCCTGACAGTTTGATCAAAGCAATATCGTGATAACTGGACTTGGCCGGATTATAATCAGGATGGACTGTAATACTAGCCACTGACATTTCTTTCCGTTTTGAGCGAATTTTATTTTGAGAGATTGATATATCACCAAGTATAATTTTCTCGGGTGATTTCCTATTGTTAATTTAAGAAATACATATAATTAGTAGTGTATGTAAATATGAACTAATTACCGCCGAAAGGACATTTGGTCGACCTTACCTTTCCCCAGGTGTCATCTCAGCATTGATGCAATGGGCAGCTGTCATGACATATTGATTGCTTATGAGCGTTCCGCCACAGCCATGATAGAGAGATCCGTCTTTTCGCTTGTACTGAAGTGATACCTTATAGAATTGTACAAGAATTGGTTATAGTCGTAGCGTGCTTGACGTTTCACCGTGTTGGGGGGTTTGTTCTGTCGGGCATGTGTGGTTTGAGTAGATCGCTGGCCTATAGAGGTCTTTCTCAAGATCTCAAGTCCAGGACCTTTTCTAGAAACGGCCGAATTGAAAGCTAGCGTCTATTCTCTTTTACAAAAATATCCGAATACTTTACCAATTTCCTTTCGAAAAAACGGAATATTTTGTTATCAAAATATGTACTGGATGGATGGGATTATGTGGATAATTCTTTCAAGGTCATGAATATGTGAGGTCAAAACTGAGGTCACCAGGAGCCGAGCAGCTAGCTTAATTTACCATGTGTGGGAATTCATCCAGAAAGGCATTTCTCCCTTTAACAATTAAGGGTTCATTTAACGTTGGACACATTAAATCTCCTTTAACCACATCATCAAAAGGTGGCAGTAATGGTGACTCATGGTACTCTCGGTAAATCTCCATATATTCCTCACATTCTGTAACGAATTTAATCATGTTAAATCTACCCGAGAAAGTGAACATTAATATTGATTTGAACAATACTTACTTTGGACACTTATTCGCTGATTTGATGACTCTGTAAGCATAACATGGCAGAATTTAAAACAACGCGGATATTTAAGAATTATGAAATTTGTTGCCACTTACCAGGATCGGCCAAAATTGAATTCGGAATGAAAAATAAAAGCAATGGAGCAATTATACGAAATAATAGAAACATTTTTGTTTACTTTGGTGCGTATAACTTAGGCTGGTTGTAGCTGAATGAAGTCTGAAGTATTAGAATAGTTATTCCGTAGCTTATGCCCTCTGAAAACTGGTTCTAAGTATAATGTGGATTTCTCAGAAATTCGACTTCACTTTAGGTATGCTAATTAACTTATCGACGACATGTAATAAATTATGTTCTTTTTTTCAGTTTAGTCTACAATGAATTACATTTTTATTAATTAACGTGGGTCTAATTATTCCCTAACATTTCAAACTGGCTGAGCAGGGTCTGCATAACCGACAAAGCCAGAAAAGTTGTGAGAAACATAGCAGGCTACCAGAATTCACCAAAATCGACGAGGGTAGACAGGTCAACAAGTCAGGCCACATATCCAAACCCTGACTTCTACATAATCAACCAAGTGAATCAGCACGAGGATCTATTAGTATATTATTTCATTTGAACTAGGAATTAAGCCCGCCTACGGCGGCCAAATTATATACCAGCTGCAGTAAAAAAGGGGGGGAAACTACATTTTTAAGTTGACCGTGATCTAAAAAGAGGTGGAAATGAATCACCCAACACCGAGTTTCAATGAGGCATTGTTCAATAAAAGTAACTTCACCTATGCAGTTTGACAATCAATTTTAGTATTCACATTTATTCAATGCTGATTAGTAAATTTTGGAACATAAAATGTTCACTACACAAACAAACAAAATAATGATTCCCTATGGCCCAGATATTTTCAACATTTAGGACTTCGGGTTTGTTTAAATCGAATTCGCAGTCAAATACGTAGTACTATATTATGTCTGTACCGAAGCAATTCGAACAATAGTGTGATACGCCATTTTTCTGTGAGAGTTGGATAACAATTCGGGACATTCAGGAACAACCTAATTAATTAAATAATTCAAGGATTTTTCCAGGCGATGTCTTCTATCCAGTCGATATAGCTCTCAACTCGCGTATAGATTCCGGGGATTCCTTGACCACAAGGGCTCGGACCGAGTGAAGTGATTCCAACGACATAATCCATGCAAGGAAGATTTGACAGTGGATTTATTGTCAAAGGTCCTCCTGAGTCTCCCTGATTGGAATAACAGATTAAAGTATAAAATTCATTAGCAGTAGAAGTACGTATATAGTAGCAGATTTGGGAGTTGGAAGTTTGCAAAAAGTCAGGAAAGTATTTTAGACAATGTATTCTAGGATCAACCGAGTTTATGGCTCAATCCACCACCATACCGCAATCGGCGAACTGAGCACTAAAATCTAAGATCCCTGCTCCCTGCTATCTGTTGAGATAAGCTAATTCGGCAAGAAAATTTTCTGTGTGCCGTAGCGCGCAAGCGATTTGCGTATGTAATCCATGTTACACTACACGCAGAATTGGCACATACTTTTTCTTTAAAACCCTCTCCGACTGTTATTGGAGGTTATGAACCACCCTGTACATTGCAGATTCATATTCTTTCATACCTGACAGGTATCGTTATTCTTTTCGCCAGCACATAACAGGTTTGGCAGAATCCCTTCCTGAAACCTAAATGCACATAATCCGTCAGCAAAAAAATGTAAGTCGTTGAGAAATGGTGTCAATACACAAATTTGGTCAGATAACTTCTAATATCTTTATCATCTCACCTGGTACGAAAATCCATTACTAAATCAGAATATTTTTCTTGGCACGGAGCATTTGGCTCGACAGTTAAATTTGCCTCCTTTAGTACATTCTGCGCATCTATAAACAAAATCGAAGTCCTTAATTAAGTTGTGAAATCCTTTATGTTAGAACTCTAGAATTAACCTGAGTCACCACTAATTTTCCCCCATCCAGTGGCTGTAACGTGATTCAACCCCATGGTTTGTCCAGGTTGTCCCAAACAAGCTGGGCGGATGGCCGGGCGATGGGAGCGATCAAATTTTAAGCTTGCTGACAGATTGATCAAAGCAATATCGTGATAGCTCGACTTGGATGAATTATACTCAGGATGGACTGTAATACTCGCCACTGACATTTCTTTCCGTTTTGAGCGGATTTGCCTTCGGATAAGAGATATGTCGCCGAGAATAACTTTCTCTGGACATTTCCTTTTTGTTAGTTCATAAAAATATAATTAGTATTTGGTATTTCACCTAAATACCACAGCCAAGACGGCGTGGTACAGGGTTCCCATCTCTTAGCCGTTAGGACGGGATTCGATTCCCAGGCCTGGTATACGTCAGCACGACTTCCTAATACTGTGAGGTCACTACGTTGCGTACGCAGGAGTTCTACCAATTTTCACTACCAAAAGTCAGTCAAGTGTCCCAATGGGGTAGGAAAGTCGGGTACCGCGATTATGCACGATTCTTAATGTAAAATGATATTTGAAGGTATAGTGTGGTGATAGTGTATTAGTAATGCGTCAGCCAAACAGAGGTCAATCGTGAACCTGTAGACCTAGGTTGGGGGCTTTCTCATTCGTACAAATAGACGCTAAGCCATTATTTGACTAAGAATGTGTGATATCTGAATTCTGTCATCGCAAAGCTCAGGATAGATAACAAGTCCAGAAAATAACCCCCAGTATTTTTTCCCATTCGTCCGAAAAGCACTGAAGATCGTTAGATACAGCCATACAGCCTACCTTTCTCCGGGTGACTCCTCAACATCGATACAATGAGCAGCCGTCAAGACGTATTGATTGCTTATGAGCGTACCGCCACACCCATGGTAGAAAGATCCGTCTCTACGTTTGTATTGAAGAGATGCCTTATAGAATTAGACAAAAATTAGTGTATTACACTCGCATATAGACATAGAAATCAGTGACGCTTCGCCATGTTAGGGGTACGTATGTACTATCGTCCAATCACTCAGGCAATCAGGTCGGTCACGGACTTAAAAGATTTTCTTATCTGCACATCCAGAGATTCTTTCAACGGCATAATTTAACGGCAGCTTCAACATAGGGCAATACTAGATAATTCTTCAAAAATCATGGAAAGATTAATTTTGGTAGAAATTGTTCAGAATGCTGCAGAAATATGGAGGGATACGATTGGGGTCAACCAATATTTATATAGTTGGGTAAACTTTTTGATCTGAGAAGTTAACTAACATGAGCAGGATAAAAATTGTGAAACAAAATATAAATTTGAATTTGAATTACACGTAAAGCATAATACTGATTAGTGTGAAATTACCATGTGTGGAAATTTATACAGAAAGGGATCTCTCCCACCAACAATGAAGGTCTCATCGATCCGGCACTTTAAGTCTCCTATCTCCATTTCATCGAAAGGTGGAGGTAATGGTGACTCGAAGCACTCTCGGTAAATCTCCATATATTCCTCACACTCTGTAACATATTTTATCGTGATGAATTTTTCCAAAAAGCGAATATTAAATATTAATGCTGATTTGAATAAAACTTACTTTGAACGCTTAATCGCTGATTTGACGCCGCTGTGAACATAACATGGTCAAAATGTAAAGCAAACCTGACACCTCAAAACTACGCAATATATTGTCACTTACCGGGATCGGCTAAGACTGAATTCGGTATGAAAACTAAAAGCAATGAAGCAATTCTATTAAATAACAGGAACATGGTTGTTTAGTCTGGTGTGTAAACTTAGACTGTGGTTAAAGCTAAATGAAGACTGAAGTGTAAGAATACTCATTCTGCAGCTAAGGTGTTGAAAACCGGTTCCAAGTAATTTCCATTTCTCAGAAATTAGACATCACTTTATGTATGCTAATGAACTTGCCGATAGATATGACTCTATATATGACCTCTATGTGACACTGGAACGTCCGTTTAATTTCACGCTAGTTCACAATAAATTACAATTTGTTAATTAAGTGGATTTTATTTTTCTAAAACATTAATTAATTGGATTAGCAGGGTCTGCACGGCAGACAGAAAGTAAGAAAGGTTCTGAGAAGCATAGCGCGCGACCAGAATTAATCAAAGTAGACCGTCAGGTCAACAGGTCAAGGTCACATATCCAACCGTGATTCCTACACAATCAACCAAGCGAATCAGTGCGAGGGTCAAGTCAAGTGGACATTCTAAGTGCACTACACTAGACTTCATAGAGATGATAAAGTGGATGTTCAATATTTTCGTTTGTCATCGCTTGATTTCCAACCTTACTGGTAGATGACCTTTTTGTCTTCGGCTACAAGCCTTAGCAATCCTCGCCATATCGACTGCAGAGGGACAACAATGAATCGGTCCAGAAAAACGGCGGCAGTCCAGATCCACATCGAACAATCCCATTAGCTCCCATATATAATTTTCTCTGTCTGACATGCGAAGATCGACACTTTTTTTCTTAGCCCGGTAACGAACACATTAACGACCGACGCGACCTTACTTGCTGACACTTATTCCGGGAAATTTTAGACTGTGTCTAAGTACGGCTTAAATTTGAATCCGCCATATAGAATCATATCGAGGAAAAATTCTCATCGTTTAGTTATTTCAATTTTTGTTGCAATAATTGTTTAACGAAATTGATTTCACCTTGTAGACTTTAACAATTAATTTTAAATATTCATATTTATTCATTGTTTGTTTGTAATTATTGAAACATTAAATATTTACTTAACACACAAACAAGTTAATGATTCCCTACGGCCCAGGCATTTTGAACATTTAGGACTTTCGACTTGATTTATAGTTGAATACATATTGATATGACAATACGCCATTTTCTGTGTGAGTTGGATAACAATTTGGATATCCATAAACGTATTAATTAAATCAATCTTTCAAGGATTTTTCCAGACGATATTTTCAATAAATTCGATGTAGTTCTCGACTCGAGTATAGATTCCGGGTATTCCTTGGCCACAAAGACTCGGACCGAGTGAAGTAATTCCAACGACATAATCCATGCAACGAAGGTTTGACAGTGGATTTATTGTCAAAGGTCCTCCTGAGTCTCCCTGATTTGAATAATAGATTAAGACATAAAATTCATTAGTAATTACATAAAGCAAACTTGGGAGTTGGGATTTGTTTGAAGAAAGTGATAAAAATGTTTAAGTCTATGTATTCTAGGATCTACAGAGTTTATGGCTCAATCCACCACCATTCCGGAATCAGCGAACTGAGCACTAAAATAATAGGAAAAATCTAAGATCCCTCCGATCTGCTGAATTAATCTAATTTGGCCAAAGACTTTCTGTGCGCCTTGCCGCGCAAGCGATTTACGTAATATTGTAATCGATGTTGCACTACAAGCAGAATACATAAATAATTTCTTTTAAAGCCCTCCACGACTATTATTGGGGATTATGAACCACCCTGTACACTACACATATTCTTTCATACCTGACAGGTATCTTTATTCTTTTCGCCAGCACATAACAGATTTGGCAGAATCCCTTCCGGAAACCTAAATGTACAAAATACAACAGCAAAAAATATAAGGACATGAAAAATGGTGTCAAGATACTAATTTGGTCATAAACATCTATAATCTTTTAAATCTCACCTGGCACGAAAATCCATTACTAAATCAGAGTATGTTTCTTGGCAATGGGCATTGGCCTCAACAGTTAAATTTGCCGCCTTCAGTAGATTCTGCGTATCTACAAAACCGAAGTCTTTAATTAAGTTGTGAAATCCTTCATCATTACATTTTTGTTAAAACTTTCGAATTAACCTGAATTATCACTAATTTTCCCCCATCCAGTGGCTGTAGCCTGTTTCAATCCCATAGTTTGTCCGGGTTGACCCAAACAAGCTGGACGGATGGGGGGCCGCGTACTGGGATCAAATTTTAAACTTCCTGACAGTTTGATCAAAGCAATATCGTGATAACTCGAGTGGGATGGATTATAATCAGGATGTACTGTAATACTCGACACCGACATTTCCTTCCGTTTTGAGCGAATTTTACTTTTGATTATTGAAATGTCACCGAGAATGACTTTCTCTGGAGATTTCCTGTTAATTAAAAAAATATGATTAGTATTACAGATTTCTTAATTCACCCTGAAACCACACATCCAAGTCCCCGGTAGGACGGGTTTCCCACCTGTTCGGATCTTGTTCTATCAGGGATTAACCTTGGGCCTTGGCTCAGGGTAATATTAATTCCTGGTCAGACTGTCTACTGTATTTCCTATGGAAGAAATT
>JAQFYE010001463.1:0-22814 GCA_034694305.1 Protaphorura glebata | reverse complement strand
TTGTTGTTTTTGCTGGACGCGCAGTGTTGCCTAAGTTAATGGTTCTGAATCCATCGACAGAAAATAAAGTCGCGGCCGGGTCCAAATCCAAATGGAACCAAATAAGATAGGGGCCGGGCTTCCACCTCCCCCAACCCCCCCCCCCCCATACCCACCCTCCAGTCCCCCGTGAGGGGAAGGGAATTTTTATGGTCAGAAATGAAATGACCAAATGAGTGATTAAAAATTTTCGGTTGTCCGGTTTTGTTCCCCAAGGAATTCTCTATATTTCATGTACTGGTCCTAATTAGGTCCGACCGATAGTTTCCTCACAAATTAAGTCCGAAGGAATTGGGTTATTTCCCCCCGTCAGGGGAAGGGACTTTTGTCAAACTTTTTTTTGTTAAAACCCGTTGAGTAGTTTTCTCAAAAAAATGCATGAGCACAGACATCCGGACAGGCAGACAGCAAGTACTGTCTTATATAAGTTCATGATAAATATATAAATAAACTACTTAAAGTATCGAGACAAATATTTCCGACCCAGTAAGGTCGAGACCTTCGAGGAAATAACACTTTTTGCAACTTGTGCACACTCTTATCGCATGCGCACCTGTCCATGGGTCAATGAAACTAGTGTCCGGGATTATGGATAACATTTGAGCAGGCTCTTGCAACGAAGTGTTGTTTTTTTCGGATGGTAGTTAATATTTAGGACCATCATCTACTTTGATTCAGAACTCTTTATCCACGGAAGGATTTTCCAATAAATCAGACAATGTCGGTTGATTAGAGATGAGATTTGATCAGGATATTTTTTATTGATGATTTTATTTATTTAGAATTAAAAGCCACTACGACAGTCATGGATATGACGTTAAGGCTTTATGGTGTTATTTTGTCCAGTTCCTTAAAAAGTCGGTCTGACTAGTTTAAAAATCGTTTAAAATATAATATTGGGATTCTGTTGCAAATTTTTACTTTCTGTTGGACCCCCTCCCCCCAGAAATAGTATGGGTAAAGGTACGATTTGAAAGTAGTGTGCTGTCATGTGTTTGTGAATCCTTGTCCTCCTCCTAGACAAAATGGTTTTGGGTTTTAGTGTTGGTTGTAAGTAGTATTGTAAAGATGGATGGTGAAGGACTAGATGGTGAGGAAACGAGTAGAAAGAAATCTTAAGAGTGAAAAACAGGTGTTTTGTGTCTCACACAAAAGGCTGAGAGAGATGCCAGAAGAGAATGATTTTTCGGGGTTTAATCTTTCTCTCACTCCCTCCGTTGTTGAAGAGAGAGAGATCAGGGCTGAGCTTCATACTAACATATAATGTGGATTTGGAGATTGTATAGAATAGGAGGAAAGGAAAAGAGAAAAGGACACTTGGTCTCCTCGTTTGGTTGAATGATCTTAACCGCAAATCTATTTTCTCTCCTCTTCACACCACCACACCACCGCCTCGTCTTTCCCTCTCCAATTCTCATTCCATTCCATATCATCATCATTACAAGTCTTATGTATATCCATGACCATTTCAAAAGCTGTACGGATGTCATCAGGGAGTGAAAATAATGTCTATTATTCTACATTGTTCCTATTACAAAACAAATCCTCTCCAGACTATGTCGCATTAAGACATCATCATTTATATTGGATTAACGCTCTCCATAATGTTTTACTTTCACAATGAGGTTTTCTTCCTCCACACGCCTTCATGTATTCTATGCATGGCTTTACTAGTTTAATCATTGGACCGAGCTCATATTTTACCCGTCCTTTCTTCCATCCAACCATTGGAAATGAACCGTACATCTAATTTGTTGCCTTCGCAAAATTCATCAGCTTAACCTCCGTGACCATTTTCTTAATTATTTATGGTTGTATGAAAATAACGATAGTTTTTATGACTTAATTTTATAATATTAGCATCGTTTTTTTTACCCAAATGAAACGCGACACTATACTGAATAATTAAATTTCAATTCAATTATTAGGTGCCTTTTATGAGAGATCATCATAGTCAGGATTAGTGTATAATTTTTTTCTGAAAATGAAGCCGACTCGTTAGTAAGTTCACATTGTCGCTTTTCAAATTACTACTGTTTTCTTGAAAGAGCCATCCCTCAATTTTAATCGACATTTAATCTTAAAAATAAATCCTGTAATGGTCAATTTTGTTTGATTTACGTAATTGAAGGATTACTCTGGAATCATATATTTCTGGACCTTCGGAAGCATAGAGGCTATATGCATATGCTTATGAGCCAAGTCGTTCTATTCCTGGACAACTGCACAAATCCTTGTCCCCTCTCCCTACGTATGCTTCCGACGGTCCAGAAATGTATGCGAGAGTACACCAACGTATTTGAGTAAAATGTCAGCAATCATTAATTCCTGAATTGAGAATTCGATTTTGGTGTAAATTTATAGTCATAACTTGATAAAATATTCAAAACAGTATGGTTTAGATTCTGTAACCTTTAAATGATTGATTGGATGGTGGAGGAAAAGTCAAGATACCAGTAATCATTTTCCATTTCCTTTAAATGAGAATCGAGAGCGTTCCCGTATTTTAGACCGTGTTTAGATTGGACTAGGCTGAGATGGGATGGGAGAAAGTTGTTTTTACATTGAAAGTTGAAATGAGATGAAGATGAGAGATCTATGTAATGGAGTTCATTTTTATGTTAAAACGAAAAGTGGAAATAAAAGAGAGAGGTAGGAATGAATTTGATGTGGTTCTTAAAAAAGATGTAGAGGAGATGTATGTAGTTGTATGTGTTCTTGACATGTAATGAAAAGGAAGATGGTTCCTTACTTGGTTAGAGGAACATATATTATGTAAAGATGCTCTAAGGGTACATATGGAGCTGGATACAGACATCAACATGACTTGGTTTAGATTGGAGTCTGGTCTCTGGTACATGCATACATGCAACCATGCATATTTATCTTTGTTATCGAGTAAGGAAACTGGAAAGGAGAAAGGTAAGGTAAGATGGGAAAGAAAATGAATAATTCATGAGATGTTTTTATTTCACGAGTCATTTGGTGAAGGGAATAGATTGTGAATGTTCTAAGCTCAACATAGCCGGGAAGTAAGGGGCTGAAAGTTCCCAACCGTTTACATCCTAAAGGAAAGAGTAAGTTGAGCTGAAACATTTTTGCGTGTGCAACAATTTGCATCTCTTTGATCTCCGTTTAATCGCATGTGGTTTTATGCCTTTTGATCGTCCTTCTTGTTTCAAATTGAAAAGGAGGAAGGAAAGGAGAAAGGCAAAAATTTAGTCCTCGTCCTGTCTCTCCCCTGTGCCTGTGCCTGTGCGGTGGGTGCGTCTGAATTATTTAAGTAACCTCTGTGATCGGTTCGACGGACGAGTCAACCATGACATGACGCATACATCAATTTATTTTATTTTTCAAAAAGAAAAGTCTCAAAGGAAACGTCCTTCAAAAGAATGCAAATTATGGACTTTCCTTTTTAAAAAATTGTAAAATGAAGTAGAGGTTTGCGTTCGGTGACTTTTATTTTGTCCATGTCGATAAGGGGATTTCTGGTCATTTTTGTAAACCGAACTCGCCAGATGCACAAAATAAATCTCACATAATTTTGTAGGACGCGATAGGAGCATATTATATTTTATTTTTATTGGATATAAGAATGGTAGTTTTAGACTTTCTTTTTTGAAAATTGTAAGCGCACGTTGAGTAATGCTCGAGATTTTGGGACTTTTTATTTGTCCAAGTCGGTCGTACCGGCGCAATAGACTCTCCATGAGTCGAACTCATTAAATTGTTTTGACCTAAGAATATATTTGAATATATTCCGACGTATATAGCCAGTGATTATAGTCCTAAAGATTTTGAGCACTCTCTTCCCCGTTCGATTAAGTTTTTGGGGGTGAAATGGGGCTGAATGGAAAGGGTAGAAATATTTTGATTTGACTTGAATAATAAATTAATTTATAAAATGAGAAAGTCGGGACGGAGGTGGTTAAATGGTCTTCCCGTTGTTTGTTGAGAGAGGAGAAAGAGTGGAATGGGGATAGTGGGTTGGAACGGGTTGAGGATGAGAGGAATTGGAAGAGAAGAAAATCAAGGGGAGGGTGGAGTCAAGAGTCTGGGATTGGGATTTTCTTATCCGCAGCATCCACCCCGGATTTTGTGTGCGCACCCGGTGAAAATCGGTGAAAAGCGAATCGTCCGGGATTTTTAGACTTTTCTCTCTCTCCAACGCACACCCACTACCCAGGACTCACAAGTCTGACTGGCTTTCCTCCTCGTCTCCTACATGTACATGCGTCTAATATATAAAACTAAGTTGGCAACTCTCAGCCTCTCGACTTTATTTTCACTCTCTACCTATCCTCTTTCAGGCTATTACCAACAAACTCAAACCTCCGAACTCTCATTCCTTTCTTTCCCACCCAAACCATTGTTCTCCCAACAATCACTACACATTACTTCACACATCACACCATTCACATTCTCACAATATGTCACATTATATCACTTTCACTCAATTCTAAATACAAACAATCCATTTTCTTCACAAATCAATCAATTGCAAAAGGAAATGACCTTTTTTGAGAAGGGTTTAAGAAGTGCTTGAAAGAGAAAGCGAGAGAAAGTTCAAGAGTCAAGTATTGAAAGTTAAGTAGTCAAGTCTATCATTCTATGATTTTGTGGTGCGATTAAATCATTGTCTGTGATGTCAGACTATGTGAGTCAGTTTGATATACTTACGCTATTAAGAAAGTGTGACAGGAGTGCATTCCGACTTGTTGCTCCGTCCACATCTGCATCTAGTTTGTTCAAATCAGCAGGTCAGCCGTTAAGACTATTTAATTTTGGTTTCTGTTTAAGACTAAGTGTAATGGACAAATTTTTGAACTTATTTGGCTTCATTACTTGTTGAACACATTTGCTACTTTATTTTGTAATTTTTGTCCCAAGATATTGCGAACCTGGAGCACAACATTAACATTTTTTATGAAGCAAGAAATATTTGAGGAACATATACGAAATACCATCAGTATTTCTAACTGCTATAAAATTTTACATTTTTTAAAGCATTTAATAAATTTAAAAAATCAAAACTTTAACGCGTTTTCAATGTTAATTTGTTTGATGAATCTGCAAAATTAATAATTTCCCTACAAATTAGATTTCGTATCTTATTCAGGCGTATTTTACTTGTGACATTCCTTTGAATGTGCAAAATTGCAAGCAGTTGTAATTTTACAACGTATGAAAATACGTAGACGTACAACGTTGTAAATATAATATATTTTGTTTCCATCATTTTGATGGATAAAATTTTGTAAGCTATTTCATGAAAAGGTGAAAGCACTTTCTCTCGGCAAGTGTTTTCGTAATGAAGTTATTTTTGTAAATATGAGTAAATTGGGTGAAAGTACTTTCACTTCGAAAGATATTACTAAAATACGTATACAACGTAACTTAAAACATCTTCTAGTGACCCGGGTTTATATTTCGATAATATACTAATTGTACTTTCCGCAATATTCCACCTTTTATTTTAAACCGAACATTTTTCATTTGCTTTCTCAATTTTCTCGGGAATTCCATACAGTAGATGATCTGTAACGTCTTCCAATAATTAAATCGCTGATGAGTAAATGGGTGAGGTCATTTGCTTTTGCAAAGCATCTGCAGATGATTTAATTGGCACTAATTAGCAGACGCTGGCGTAGCCTATTGTAGATTTGTATTCTACCCTACGGAATTCCCGTTCTACGGTTTGCAATATTTTACAGTGCTTTCTGTGTGACAATTATTTTCAACGCCTGACATTTTATATTGATTTCTAATTTGTAGGGTTGACAAATCACTAATACGTCGTGGTCCATAACGTCAGAACTGTTATTTTCCTGAAGGCATTATTTAAATTATACTTAAGCTTTAGATAAACTTTCTCGTGCAGGATTTCCCGGTCCTGACTATTCCGACCTTTTTCTGTCCTCGACAACATCTGGTGGTTTGAGTGGTTCGCAACATTTGAAGTCATGGAACGATCTTCTTCCTCTCCTCCCACCAATGAGTTCTCATTGCATTCCATCATCAATCTCAAACACCTCTCCCACGTCTTCGACTACAAATCCTGTGAGGTCTTACTCATCCTCTGCCCTCACTTCATCCACTTCTTCGACTACTTCTTCAACGACTTCTTCTTCCTCAGCCCTTTCAAATGACACTCCCACTAGTGATAGTACTAGAAATGGTGGATTCAATCACAATCATCATCACGCGGATATCCTTCGAAATAATAATAACAATCAAATCTCTGGGAAGAAAGTAGTCTCAGAAATCAAATTTGGGATTGAAAGGCTTTTAAAACCAAAAGTCTTGTCCGTGAAGGATATTCTGAGGACAAGTAATTCTGAGGACCTTGACACCCCCACGCCAACAACAATCAGTCATGCTTTATCACCCCGCTCTTTTTTATCATCACTTCAACAACAACATTCAGCCGCAGCACTTTCTTTCCCAAGTTTCTTTCTCCCACCCCATCCTTCATCAGCTGCTTTATTTTTCCCATTTCAAAGTAATTTCCTTCATTTTCAAAAACAACATCAACAACATCACCCTCATGCTGTCCATGTTGGTAGTGGTGGTGGTGGGGCAGGAGGCGGTTTCCCGCCACATTCAGCATTTTTAGTGGGCAAAGGACATTCAATTCCAATGTGTGGAAGTGGGATTGGTGGGAAGAATGGAAATAATGGTGTGAATGGTACGAACTCTGTTGGATCAGAAGTTTTTAGTTGTGTCAAGTGCGAAAAAATGTTTAGTACGCCACATGGGTTAGAAGTTCATTCTCGGAGGTCACATAATGGAAAACGCCCATTTGCTTGTCCGCTTTGTAACAAAACATTTGGCCACGAAATTTCTCTCTCGCAGCATAGGTGTGTGCATTGACAATTCGTTATTAATTCAAGTATACATTTCTTGGCTCTGTCTGGGTTTTGTATTTAATTTTTGGTGAAATGCAGTTAATTTTTTATTATTGGTTGCATGATTAATATATGTTTTGTTTTAGTTCATTTCTGTTTTTTTATTCGGGTCGAATGAATTTTATTAAAAGTTCAGACTTTAAACTGAAAAAAGCAGGCTAGAAGAATTTCTAGAATGTTTTCATTTACTTTTGGTCTTGAGATCACTTTTTGTCTGGGACCACGTTGGATTTCACGTAGTGAAATTTGAGTATGTCTCCTCTTCACCTACGTACTCTAAAATTCCATAAAACTTTTACACTAAAATCTCATGAGAATTGAAAGTATTAATCGTTTTACTAGAATCTATGATTTTTCAAAAGGTTTAAAAATTAAGTAGATTATAGAATTATTTGACCCAGGAATTGTTTTTATTTAAAATCAATTTTTTGTCGTACTCTTTTTTATATTTTATTTCCAAATACATGAAAAAATGAGAAAATCGTTGGCTAATGTAATGTGGTCGTTGGGTTAGTAGGGCCGTACACAGTATTGAGAAGACTTTCTCCTGCTCGCAATGTGGAAAAACATTCAAGAGGTCATCCACACTCTCCACCCATTTGCTGATACACTCAGATACTCGACCTTATCCATGTCCATTCTGTGGGAAAAGATTTCATCAGAAATCTGACATGAAAAAACACACTTATATCCATACTGGTATGTGAATTCAATTCTCCGAATAACTGGAAAAATATCAAAGCCATTAAGTTACACAGAAGATTTTCGAAGAAACTAGGGAAAAGTTTATTTATGTATGAAAGGGTGTCTTCCGCAAAATTGTTTCCAAACAGGGTTTGTGTGATTTGATTTCTTACGGGGTGGCGGTTGCGGGTAAAATATATTAGGCCGGAAAGTCGTTGATTTTTAATTTTAAGTGTTCCCGTCTAAAATGTGAACGTTTATCCGTCAGATCAAATTATTTAGTTTTTCCCTTTTGGTCGTGACGCTTTTGTCGACAGAATTAACCTGAAACGGCCTACCTGGAATGTTTAACAAATTTCTGGCAGTGGGCCAAAATTTGATTTGGCGAAAAGTGGGTCTATCCATGATTTAAGAGCAGATCTGGTTACTAGATGACAAGAACTTTTCTTGTTGTCCGTCGTAATGTATTTAATTGTTTTATATTATTAATATTTGAATCACAATTGAGAGGTGGGGATTCTTTGAAGTCGAAATAATTTTGCAGAAAACTTTATCTGTTGTATGTGTGAAAGAAAGCGAGACCGAAACCAAATGATAAGACCAGAAGTGAAAGCCGTGGGCTGTGCTGATAAATGAATGGACGAATGAATCAATCGTGGAGTCCAGTCTTTTCTTTTAATGCTTCTTCACTTCATATTGTTGTCTGTTATTGAGTCGTGTTGGACCTAACACAGCTCCGGGTCGGTCGGAGGGACTATAATGCACTGAGCTACATACAAGAGTATGACTGTAACTGTAAGTGGCCAGGCCCCGACAATTAGGAGAATTAGGAAATCCCTCGGGGGTTATCCCTCTCGATTAGCAGATCATGTTTCTATTCACTCCTATGTTCCTCTGGTCCATGGATGCTGCTGACTGCTGATCTACTACTGTAGGGTACTCTATTCTATATACTCTTTCAATTTTTCTTCCTCCTCTTCTTTTTTTTCAACACTTGCTCCCCGGAAAACTTAATTCAATAAGCGAGACTTTTTTTCCCAACACCCGAGACTCAGTTCTCATTATTAACCCACCACACACCGTTTTCATCTCTCGGAGTTAGTTTAGGATCATATGAGGTCTATATCATTATGTATCTGTGCACTACGCTTGTAGCCGCCAGTCCCTTTCATTTTAGAAATACCTCACATGATTTTTGTGTAAATTTATTTAATTTAGTGCACATATTTGTGACAAATTTGATTATTTTATTTTATGGTTCCGGGTACGGCGCAATGTAGAGAAAGTCCTGGTTATTCCTTCCTGGAGGTATAGGCTCACCTTCTAAATTACTTACACGTCTGGATCTTCTCACAGTATTTGGTTCCCAAAGATTTATCAGTGTTAAAGGTTAAAGTGACCTGTAGAGGAGCTTCTTTGGAGAAAAGTCACCTCGTCGAAAGCTGGTGAAACTAAAATTTGAACTGAAGACATTAATATAAGTGTAACAGGGACTTTACTTTTTTTAAATTGAAAAGGAAATATCACTGTAGAGGTTTAGCTTGTAAGGACGGATGCCATACAAAACCCAGTTATTTTGTTGAACGGGAACGAATGTGAGGAAAGGCATGCAATCGGAAAGTACGTCATACGTAGAGGAGCGAGAATCCCTGTGAAAGTGATGTTTTGACTGCAGATTTTTGGGTAAATGTTTTGATTGGCAAAATCGTTCCGGAGCAAATAGGGCCAGAAGGGAAAATCTCATTAAGACGTGCGGTGATGTGCGTTTCACTTGAAATTGTTTTCACTGGAGGCTCTTATTCTTTCCTCCTTCACACTCACTCACTCAATCTTCACCGATTCTATTCCAGATGTCGAGGGTTCCGTTAGAAGTTTTTGGACGGAAAACGGAATAAGAGAGACGCGTAGACTGTATGGAATAACACTTGAACAAGGAGTCCACGAAATTTGATTAGACTTTTCCACCGTACGAGACTTAAACCCAGAAATTTCAAACTTGACAGTGTATTGTCCGTCCGTGACTTACTATAATAAGATTTCACTACTTTTCTGCTTTTCCACAATCATTTTCTCTGTGGATTTTGATTAACTCTCACACAATATCTTTTGTGCAAGTAAAGTTCGTAATTGAAAAGGAAAAGTCCGTGTTACGAAGGTTTCTCGTCTGCATTTGTCTCCATGATCGCATTACTTTTTTTACGTTTGCCGTCATACATTGCCAATCATCTACATCTTTTACCATGATTTCGGGTAAAAAATTCATTTGACCTGGGGAAAGTACCCTTAGTAGCGGGACAAAACTTTAGTTGAGGTAGATCTTTTCAAAGCAACTACACATTGTCTGCACGAGAGCATTCTGGGCGCCTACCTTTCTCCAGGAAGGGAAAACAAGTGCATATTATAGGTTGGGACAAAAGATGTGAAAAATGTTTCGGAATCAGCAAAAATGGGCCGTATAAAATGTGATGAGTGACTCATAAAAAGAGTTTCACACTTCGTAGATTGCATCATTTCCCCCACCCACAAATTTTTATACCTTTCGAGAGGATCAAATCTCTGCCTTGCTTGCAAGAGACAGACTCCTGTCTCCCTTGTCTTGTACTATTTTCTCCTTTCTTCGTCTTTGTCTTTCTTCCCTGTCCACCCACATATTCTACCACACTTTTTTCCCTGTTTATGTCTCCTCATTCATTTTTTATTACAGACTCCAAGATTTTTACACGTTCCAGAGTTTTATAGTATACACATATGTATGTATGTACGCATACGATGTCCAAGATTTTTATAAGTCCAGTCCAGGATTTTTGTTGATACGGAACTCGGAACTAGGATTTTCTATAAACAAAGTGCTTGATTTTGTGTCCACGTTGGTTGGTCATTTAATTTATTACCCCTAGTGCCCGGTTCTTCCCCGCAAAATCTGCTATATTCACCCAGGAGTGATACAGGAGTTCCATATGTGAATGTGAACCTTTAACCTGATTTCGAGTTAAATAAATGCAATGCAATGCAATTGTTTCATTTTCATACCTGGAGGGCTAGCAGTTCTATTCTACAATAAATAGTTTATTCTAGAGCTTACTCCTGTTTTTGTTACTATAATCCTGCCCTAAGGACTTACCACAATGTATAGGATTTGGGTTTTTGTAAAAGAGAGTACACGGCCACGGTTTACGGTTGGTTTCGGCTCTGGTTACGTGCGGTTACGGTAGACTGAATGAGATGTGTTATGTGATGAAAAAATATGGGAGTGAATGAGAGACTATGTATAGTGTTACAATAATGTTCTTTTGTAGAAGAATAAAACGTAATAATAGAGCATGTTGTTGAAGGGATTGGGATTGTGAGACTAAATAGTGATTGTGTCATGTGTTCTGAATGATTGCCTAGGCGAGAAACTTTCGTTTATTATCAAAATTTGTATTCAACAAATTTGGAATCTCTTTGTCTATCAATAAAGTAGTGAGGAAAGGGAAGAAGAGCAGCATTTGTAATGATATGTGTAGCAGCGCGCCTGCACTCGTCGGTAGTGAGTTTAACTTTAATTGTTCCTTTGGTCATATCCCTTAAATTGGTCAACGTGATTTTTTGTTCGTTTTGCCGAAAAGCAGTCAACCCAACTGAGATTTTCTAAGGGGTAAAAAGAATAGATAAAGCATAAACATAAAAGCAAAATAAATCACACATTAGACTAACAAACCTTCCAAAACGTTTGCCATTTGAAAGCTTTAAGTTGGCTTTCTCCATAGGTTTTTCCCTTAAAGACAAAGGTCTGCCTGTAACATCTCCATCCTTTCCTCATCTTTTGAGCAACAGTTGATTTGCCTTCTCTCTTTATCGAAGGACATGTTTCGCCGGTTGAAGTCCCAATGTAAATTTGAACTTCAAAGTCGGGAACTTTCTTGCCTTCCAAAATTTTAAAAATTTCTGAATCTGAACTTGCTTTTGTATGGAGTTCATAAACTGAACCAAAGTATGACCGGTGACGATCTTCAAAATCTTTATGCATATTTTCCATTAAAAACTTGAAAGCCTCACTCTGCTCATTCACGATTGTTTGAAACTTGAACAGAGGTTTTCCCTCGGCCTTTCTTAAATTTATGGCAGACGCGAAACTTGTTTTCGCTCTGTATTTTTGATCAGCGATCCTACCATTCTGTTTCCTTCTATGTTTGTTTGTTTGTTTGTTTTTTTATTAGAGTGTTAGCCCCTGCATTCAGACATACAGAGTATGCTTGTTGATTGTCTTATTAGGGATACACGTGATGTTAATATATATTCTGTTAGACACAAAATAAACGGGAAATGAATGTTATAACCTCAAAAATTTAGAAAATCTAAACTTTCTAATAATACGTACTGATCCTGAGTAGATTTGTGCATTCTGTGCTGATGAACCATGCAACTTTTTCGCGTGGGAAATACTTTGTCACACTTGCCCTTGCCAGTTTTCTTATTCATGGTGCACTTGAATTGTTCCACATCTTTCTCTATAACTCTCACCCAATTCTTATTTTCTGACTTTAATGCCATTTTTAATTAAAATCTAACTGAACTTTTGGGTTAAACTCACTTCTCAGACGCGTAGAAGCTCTTTTGCTTTCAAACGAAACCAAAGTTGAGTTTTATTTTACGAATTGCGCGGTTATATTTAGACATAGAAAATGCATTTGTTTTTCAGGTGAGAAGCCGCACAAGTGCTTAGTTTGTGGAAAAGCCTTTTCACAGTCCTCTAATTTGATCACTCATTCAAGAAAGCACACTGGGTTTAAGCCATTCGCCTGTGACCTCTGTGGAAGAGCCTTCCAACGTAAGGTGGATCTTCGAAGGCACAGGTTAGAATTCTAGTATCCCTAACGCGTTAATCACCTTTTTCAAGCAAACTATTATTTGATTTAGTTGTTAAGTGATTTCACTTTTTTATGCGGAGTCTACTAAAAGACTTTACCACGCGCTTGTATTTTGAGCCCAAGGGTTTAGTTTTAATTTGAAAATCATATTGAGTTAAAACGAACACGGATATTTGATTTTTGACTCTGTTTCCGCTGCAAACTAATTAATACACTTTTTGATTCCAGCCTTGCTAATATCTTAATTCGTTTTTTTTGGAAGTAGTTTCTTGATTGATTAAGATTTTCTGCGGTTTTTGTTTTACGGGAAGGTGTTTTCTTCTTTCCAATCGTATAAGCTTTACTTATTTTCGTATTCTGTAATTTAATATTTAAATTGGATTGCGTTGTTTAGTTTTCCATTGAACATATTTTTTCTTTATCACAGTACTAATCATTGTACTAACTAATATTACATTTAAATTGATTTTGATAGAGAAACTCAACATAATGAAGTGACATCAGATTTCCTCACGAATCTTCATCACCACCGGCAATAGCCCAGCCCAGCTTACCTTCCCCTACCACTACCTTATATCTACAAGAATGTCTTCGTTTTTGAATAATAATTATACGATATGCTGAATCGATCGTGTTGCTGTTAAGTGTGTGTTACACAATTATTATTATATTTAAAGAAAAATGTCTTGGTGTAATGGCTTGCTTTCTTGTAATCATAGTACGTTTGTACTAAAACTCCAAGCAACGCAATGCATTTAATCAAATACAATCTCACATTATTTCAAACTCATCAAGTGAGTGATTTGTGCTGGTCTGGAATCTCATTTTCTGCTCACTAATTTGTTATGTAAGAGAACATTACTATCAGCATCAACATACAGTGTGACTCACAACCTTCTTAAATAAACCTCTACAAATTATCTGTCCGATGGATCTTACTATAGCCTGTACTATGATGAAACGGACCTGACATTGTGCACCATCAATTCAACGCGCATTGATTTCATGCTAAATCACATTTTTTTGTCTAACTCTGAGATAATTTCTTATACCTCAAAAATGCTTTGCACCGAATAGGCATTAATAATACTTTTATGAATTCCGAACTGAAGTCTCCGAAAAGCGGACAGGCCAATTTTTTAACGAAAAATCTCGTGTGAATTGAGATGTAGCACCCTGTACACATGTATGTGCATTTAATGTCATTTATGGGGGATGACAGATTTGGTGACTGACTGTGGGTCCTGGTTCAGTAGTTGTAGTTGGCAGCATGGAAGCATAATTAGGTAGAGTAATATTTCTGATTGGATTAGACAAGCGGAGTAGTTGGGAATTTGTTGAGGTTATAGTCACCGGAGCGGAGAACTCCACTTGGTTTTCCGTACGCGAAGGGTTGAGCCATTTGAGTTTCCAAAAGCTTTTCCTAGGATGAGGTTACTCTCTGTTACAAGAAGGCTCGGGTTTTTCAATCTAGTAAATGCCCTGATCTGGTTTATATCTGAAGTGATCGCTCCTACATTAAATATTAAAGAGAATGTGTGCGGTTTCGCCAAATCATCATACATACATCATCCTTCCTAATCTTTTACACAGGATTTTACGTTACGATGACTTGTACAGGGTCACAAATATGTATTGCATATACCGTTTGTTGTAGGAAAGGTTGGGCCAACCCAAATCACTATTGGAACGCCCTGCTCATACTTTCTCAGAGTTTAATTTTGACGTGCGTTCAAGGTGCCAAGAAAGTCGAATTTCTCAATAGGTTTCTCTTTCAGCGATTAGAACTTCAGTTTTTTTGTTTGGAAAAATGGGCCATTTGATCAGAATTACTGAGAGATAAATGGGTATAGGTTTCGTGCAACCAATTCTAATGCAGATAGCATCTTAAAATTCAGCAATCCAAGAAACCTGCTTTCGGTGTTATTTAGAACTTTGGGATTGCCAGAATAATTCGTATATGATATAAAAAAAATAGGAAGAATGAGAAAACAGGCAATTTTTGAAATGTTTGCTTCGAATAAAAACTACTTATAAACGTCGAATTGTTCACCATTTGACGATAAGCAAACTCCCGAGACGGTTTTGTGACTATTCATATTAGCTTTTCCTGTGGCTCTTACGAAACTTACGGCACATTGACAACAAAGGGTGTAATACTTATTTCTGACCATGTACTTTGTACAGAGGATTTCAAACAGGATAAACCTAAACTTAACTTCAACCAGAGTCGAGCAGTGATCGCTGCATTTTTTTTATTATTTCTACATTTTATTTTACCCTTGGTTAAAGTGAAGTACGAGGGTTCATTGGATGAAATTGAAGAAGCAGTGCAGGGAAGATAAGTTTACTTATTCTTGTAACGTAGACGTGAGAAACGAGAAAGAATATCCCACCACAGCCCTCCTTCCTTAAAAGTTACCTTTTAAGATGTTACATCATTTGATATTCGCTCTGGGACCTATTTCCAACTAGACTTGAGGTTTGACTCCATTTCTTTCCGTGTAATAGTCTCAGTAATCTTAACGGGAGCTCAAACTTATTTATTATTCCTACAACCAGTAGATTTGTAGTTCTAATGTTTCTTGAGTGTGAAGGGTTTGGATTCCAATCATAGAATCTACGGTTATGTATAGGCGTTCCAACTATCGAACGACTTCTTTAAGCGAACAGCACTTTGGCGTTACAATGTCTTCTCATTAGGGTTTTCCTTATATCGAACTAATTTTCTCGCATTTTCCGAATTCAATGTTCGGAGAGTAAGTAATATCTTCAAACTTACGGACTATTTAATATTATATAGTAGTATCCACAAATCGACATTAAGAATGGCATTTCTATTTGAAAACGGAAATGAAACATTGATCCAAATTCGTCCTTTTTGGATTTAAGGTTGAGAATGGTTGGAATGACACGAGTACAGAGGTTAGTTAAATTTAATTAGAAGGGATGTTTCACGAGATTCCCTTGTGCTCTGTTGGCGTGTCAGAGAAACCAAGGACAAGCACACTCCGTTTCATTTGATTGCTTTTTTGAGCTTGATTACGTAACTTGAGCATTGCTGAGCTAAGGCTAGCGTCGCCCACGAAGGATGGAGAAAGTAAGGTGTGGTATGTTGGAGATGATGGAGTCTGAGTGCATGCCATGACAAGATGTTAATTCACAAATGAGTCCTCCAACCCAAATGGATGTTAATATTGTGTAAGAGCTCACGTTTAATTTGCCAAATGAAAAGGAAAAAGGTGTAGGGACGGAGAAGAGTTGTAAAAGTCGAAACATGGAAAGGACGTAGCCATCGTAATCCATGAAATATTCAAAACTCTCATTAGTAGTAAAAATCCACCTAGCAAAAATTAGTCAAATCCATCAAGTAGAGAGCTGTAACATTAACTTTCATACACCACACAAAGAACAAAGTAATGTATTATGATTACACCATGGTTGTTATAAAACTAAGGGAGGGGAGGATTCGTTTCGACTCACACACATAGGAGAATGTGGCATCAAAAATATAATCACCAAAAATTAAAAATTGCATTATTAATAAAGGCGGCGTCGTGCCATGCCGCCACCAGGCTGAACAACTCCCAATGAATCTAACCAACTTAGACTAAAAATTGTAATTCAATTAGTGTCAGCTCTCGTCCTTCTCTGACCTAAGTGACTATGAAAGAACTCCGTTCCGGGAACGGAACGCAAGGCACGGAGTTTCCCTGTAAAACTCTACGCTCCCACTTAGTCATTCATAAGCTCATTACTCATAGTGGCTTAGCTTTTCCTTCTTTCATATCTTCAACTTTCTATAGTCATGATCAATGTAAAATAAATGAGATTTCTCACACAGATCCGAGCAAGGCTCAGCTCACAAACTAACAACTTCTTTTGCCTTACTTTTACTTTTTCACGGATTTTTAATAAACTTTGCCTTGCCAGCATGCTACACCTTCATTTTCTTTTTCTTTTCTCTATTTACTCATTTCAAAATTTATTCCCAACTTTTTTTGCCTGTATTTCTTTAATTTTGTGTTCACTTCTTTCGATCATCAGTATCGATGTCGCCCTTTTCATTGGCGGTGTCCATTTCCTCCGACAGTCAGTCCAGTCCGTTATTTAACAGATTCTCGGGAGGCGTCCATTTATGTATTTGTTACACATGCTCATCTCCAAGGTCGTGACCATTCATTTGAACCACTAGTATTGCCGTTACAAAATATCTCTAGTTTTGACCATTCCATTCGAATGTCCGATTCGGAAATGTAGGGTTTCAAATCCAATCTATTTCTTGCCTTTGGTGTCGTTCTTCGGTCCTGCTGATTTCTTTTTACCGTTAGCGTTGGTGTTTCATCCGGCCCTATGCATTCCATTCTACTATTAACTTTTCAGCACGATTATTCTGGTCATGTGACACAATCCGTTCTCATTTTGACCATCATTTGTATGTTTGTTTCTACTTGTTCTGCAGGTAATTGCTGGGTGCATACAAAAGAGTTTCCCCCTAAACGCGCCCTCCACCACTGTAATAAAACGTTGTCTAAAACGTCCATCCTAGCGTAAGGTATTTTGGCGTATTCTGCCACAATGCAATCTGAGACAAACAAGCAAACTACAACGACTTTCTCCTTACTTGAGACTACAGTACTGAGTGCGCAAGAAGTCCCAAGGCACAGGGTATGCATGAATCTATTGTAGTGTGTGGAACATAATAATAAAATAACGCTTAGGATCGTCTGTGCGAGTTGGTATGAGAGTTTACCCATTTACTGGGCAAAGTATTTGGCGTAGCCTAAATATCTTGAGATTGTGCAATAAAACGGGGTTCTGTCCTGGTGTCTGGTGTCCCGGATTTTTGTGCTTGGAGTCGGATGTTTATAGGATAGGAGTTAGTAGACTATTGGAGGAAATGGTATTTGAACTGAACTGGTGCTGAGTCT
Source organism: Protaphorura glebata (assembly GCA_034694305.1). NCBI lineage: Eukaryota > Metazoa > Arthropoda > Collembola > Poduromorpha > Onychiuridae > Protaphorura > Protaphorura glebata. The sequence goes on along the minus strand of JAQFYE010001463.1, from coordinate 5,402 downwards.
GTAGGACTGGTGTAGATTAAAGTTAGGATTTTAGGTTTGTCTGTTTGAAAGAATGTGAAATGGGACGAGTGGAGTGAGGGAAAGATTCTTCTAGGACGGACGGACGGGAGAAAACCTCGGCTCCTGGTTGTGTTTAAGATTTTCGTAATAATGCCACCGCTGCCTGTAGTCAGGGTTATTTATGGGATAGTCAAGGCATGCAATTATGCGAAAGAATGTGAGGAAAAATATCTATATAGGGTAGTAATAGTGAAATCGCGCCGCGCGGACGACGGGTGTCTGTCCCTGTATTGCTATTCCGATTCCCAGCACCCTGCCTTGTCTCCTTAAGTGAAAGCAGTACTGACGGAGTCAGAGCCAGACTAGGGCTTCACTCTGAAATTTCCCATCATTAAAGCTTGGAATCACGCAGACACTAGAGAATCTGATTAAAATAATTGCCTTCATCACTACTCCTCTCTCTCGCTCTCTTCCAGCTCTTGTACAGACATAGTAATGTATAAACGAGATGAGATCCGGATCCAAGGGACGACTCACTACCTTCCTTCCTTCCTTCCTTCCTTCCATTTTCATTGACCATTTCATTTCGCCAAGCAGAGTTGAGTTGACTTCTCTACAAGGATTGATGGTCTTTAATCAAAATCAATTTTTACTCGTTTACACACTCATTCTTGTCCTCCATCCATTCAGTGGTAGAAGTGGTGACACACTGAAGTCAGAGTCAACTATTATTTCCTTCCACCTTCCCTCAATGCATACGTGTAATCATAATCAGACCATAATTTCTTACTGTATTTCCACGTCGCGTCCAAAATGGGAGACACTACCATTCGGTCAATTCTTTTGGGCTCATGCTATTTGTTTTTCAAGTACATACTCAGCTCCACCGCAATTAGTCGTACAATTTAGCATAAGATTTTAATAAATTGTATTCCTCCTTTGGATTATGATTTTTTGAACTTGGACTGACTGACTTTTGATTTTGTTTTCAAACTCACAATAGGGTTATGCTATTTTTGAAGAAGAGAGAAGAGGAAATATCTTTAATAAGATCACTGCCTTACAATTAAGGTTGCCTTTCAGCACAGTATACAGCCAACAAAATGATTTTAAAAAATGGCACATCAATTTCAAATAATAATAATAATGGGTATTAAAACATAAATGTAGCGTGTAGTTGATTATGGTAAAGCAGGTGTTGTTAAATTTATTATATTTAACTTTGAACTTTGGACCCAAACCTGGTAACACAATTTTTGTGTGTATGATATAATAAATTAAATGCTTTTCCTTGAGTATGTAACTCCCCTTTGGCTTTCATTCTTTCTGGTGTCCCCGAGGTGTAGGAACAGCGAGAAGGTGAGGTGAGGGTGGGTGAAACCAATCAACTCTTGAGCTCTCACTCACTCGTTCACTCTTAATCCGATCAATCAGGTTGAACAAGTCATAAGTTGTACTGTATGGGAAGAAAGAAAAAAAACGAATTACTCTAATAGCCATAACACATGGCTTTATGGTTTTTATGTATTTGCTCGCTCAAATTGCCATCACGCCCGTTTCTCAAACATAGTCTGTCTGGTCGGGGAAGGACGACGAAGAGCGATGAAATTTGTCCAGATCGCGCTGGGACTGGGACACACATAAGAAAAAAACCAAATGAAGTGAAGTGTAGGTAGGGAGGTAGTAATTTTGATGTTCTGTCCGTCCGATTTGATCACTACCAAAAAATGATTGCTTGTAATCTATGTATGTATGTATTGGGTTTTGAGACTACACGGGTGATGGTCGTCCACTGAGTCAACAAAGTGTAATCTTAGACGAAGCGGGGAAAGCTTTTCCTTTCCTATGTATCCCTAGGAGTACTCTAGAGGCTTTCCCTTCCACTTGTAAACTCAAAGGAGTGAAACCTAAGATGACCAATTGGTTACTTGGAGTATATTTGGCTATGGCTATCATTTTGAATCCTCCATCTTGTTCGTGTTGATGCTAAATCAAGTGTGTGTATGTACATGTTTGTGTGTATGATGATGGAAATCCATCTTGAGCCTAGTGGATCTGGATCGGATCGGAGCGGACACGAACCAAAAGAAGAGAGATGAAGTAAGGCAGGGAGGCAGGCACTCAGTCACTCACGTCCAGTCTCACAGAGTTTTTGGGTTTTGGCCTGGACCTGGTGGAACATGCAAGGAGAATTCTCCAGAGATTCCCACTCTCTGAAATCGCCTTAAATCGAAAGAGCAGATCAGTTTGCTTGCTGCTTTCTTTCCAGCCCAGCCTTGCCTTTGCCTTTCCTTCCTCTCTTCATTTTATCTTTATCGTCTTTGGTTGCCAGAAAATCCGACGGAGAAAGCCAGAGCAGGACAAGGGAAAGTCTGTTGTAAATTTCTGCGTCTGTCTGCGTGAACTAGATTCGCTGAGTACAAGCCGTAAGAGCCATAGCACTGCTTCCGTCCGTCGTCACAGTCAGAGTCACGCAAATCCCTAACGAGTCATTCTTTCTATTCATTTATAGGACCGCATCTTCTTTTTCTTCATTCATTATTCAAAGGTGGTCCAATCTCATCTAATCCTCATCTTCCTCTTGGGTTCCTCAACGTACTACATACTTACGTACGTCTATATCCATTCGAACAAATAGATTTCTTTTTCAACTTTTACCATTCCTTCCTTCTGTCGTCAATGTCCGAGCGTCAAGTAATTCTTTCCCTCTTTCTCTACAAAAGAACAACATTTACTCTCCGTGTGTGTCTACGATGCGTTAGGTCCGTCTGTCTCACAATTTATCCTTCAGGGAAATTGTTTTGAAGCACACGCCTCTTGTCCACTCTCATGTCAATCACACAAGAGTCCAATATTTGAGAGTGAAAAGGCACTGCGGCGGCTTAGACTGAGGAAAGTGTACAAAGACTAGAGAAAGTCAAACAAAATGTATAACGTTACGTAGTATGTCATGACTATTAGTCCTTCCGTTTAGGGTGTTAAAGGTACATACAATAGACAACCGACGTAAATTTTGACGATCCAATACAAATAGTGGACAGACCACGAATTTCACAATTTCTTACATATTTATGTACAATAATTTACCAATTTGTTATTTTATGTCTTGATGAAGTGGAATTGAATTGAATTGAGCCGAACAGGTCTCATTTGATTCCATGCAAGCAAATATTATTAATAGAATGATTAAATTAGTAATTTTAGTAATTGTGGGGTGGATCGGTTGGATTTTAATACAGGGTGTTCAGTATAAAATGTGAATTGTAAAATATGATTTATTTTCCAATTCAAAATAATAAAATATTTTTCACTTAAATACTGGTCTTACACAGGCCATAATCTTTTGATTCACTGAGGGCTCCGGATTTACTTCGGTTTGTCGATTATCATGCTAGTACAAGAGGTAGATAGATAGATAGATAGTTTATTCAAGTGACAAAGAAATCATAACATGTACGAACCACAGTTTTTTCAGAAATCGGTCACACTAATACTAATATAAGTCAAAAATTGTTGATTATTTAAAAATAAATGATACTACAAAATATTCGATCCAAGTGATCAATTTAGATTTGTAGAAGAAATTACAGCTGTAACATGATAATATATGTAATTAGAAACGAATTGATTATCACATTTTTTAACCTACAACACAACCTGCGGTAAAAGAATTTTTTTAGCGAACATGAAAACCGAACGGTCTTGTTGTCCAACATCACAATATTGGCTAACCTACTGGCTCAGAGCAAAACACAGGCAGTAATTCAAGCCAACTATTTATAGACTGATAGGTGTTGTGTGATGGGAAGAATTTGAGAAAGTCAGAAGGCTGTCAGGAAACACTGCAAAGCAAATGATGATGAGTGTTGAGTTTAATTCAGATCCAGCACGAAGGGGGGGGGGAGTTCAGAGGCCCAAAGCCAGTCGCATTCCAAAAGAATTCCAGTCTTGCAATGAGATCCAATTATCCAATTTACATGTAGTCGCAGATATGTCAGATACTGGATAATATGTAGTAGTATGAGGTGACTGCATATAGGCACTGCATGGCATGGACATGTTCATCGTCTTAGTCTTCGTTGAACCAAGATATCCGGAGCCGCCCATGTTGAAGGATTGAATGTGTTACAAATGTTTTTAATGTTTCAGTGAAAACCGCATTTAAACCAATTTACGGTGAAAAACACTGAAAAATACAAATTATGCCTTCGAGTCCCAGTCCTGCCAGTCCAGTAAAAACAAAAAATCGTAATTTCAGTACTAGTTGTCGTCGTCGTACTAAAACTTTAAACCAGCACTAATCACAGGAGAACACCAAACTCATGACCGCCTGGCTGGCCAGGTGGACTGGGACTGAAATCATTTCAAAGCATGAAAAACCATTATGTACACTCATCAACACACACCACAAAATATCGCCGTTGACAAGTTGACCAACCTAAATTTAATTCAGAGATAAGAATTAAAAGTATAGTAACCTGCTAACTATTACCACAAAAAATACTAACAAGTATTCAGACTTGGGTCAATTACATTGAAAATGTAATATAATTACAAATTACACCCACACTTTTTAAAGTAATTCAATTACAATTACAAATTACACGGAAAACTTTTAAGTAATTAATTACAAATTACAAGTTACACGCGAGGTTGCGAAAGTAATTAATTACAATTACAGTTACGTAATTGTAATTGGATTTTCAATTACAGTTACGTAATTGTAATTGGATTTTCAATTACATTTACAATTTCAAATACAACTTTTCTTGTGTTCTCCAGCAATACAAACGCATTTTCTCTTTCACTATTCAAAACTTCATTCAATCTTTACTAGTCAACAAATGTAATTGAGAAAAAAGTAATTTCAACTACAAATTACAATTACAATTACAGTTATCTCCCAAGTAATGGAATTACAATTACAAATTACAGCTGCGATTCTGAAAGTAATTAATTACAATTACGTAATTGTAATTGTAATTGTATTTTGTAATTGAGATTACACTTACCAATGTTATTGACCCAAGTCTGCAAATATTGTATTCAATGTCAAATGATTATTGTAATGAGAACACTGAATTAAAATGACAGTGTTGGTTCCTCAAGCGCGGATAGCGGAAATATATTTTATTTCTGTCTGTTTCATTCATATTAGAAAATAAATAAACCGGTGCTCTATTCTATTCAAATGGTGACCTGGGTCAAGGTCACCCTCTGACACCCACTTTTATTGTATTTCTTCACGTTTCAAACCATTCTGAGCCACTCTTGAAGATTTGACCTCTGATGGCTCTGGTGACCTGGGTCAGAGGTCACCTGGCGAGGCCATGTAATCGCTTGGTGATCCTTGTGACCTTGTGTACCTACCCTGTCGATTTGATTTGATTTGATTTGATTTC
>JAQFYE010001462.1:0-22815 GCA_034694305.1 Protaphorura glebata | reverse complement strand
CGTATACTGAGTCTTAGGCTAACGTTGTTGTAACGTCAGTGATTATCGTTTTAAATAAATGGTAATTTTTTCTTCTTGAATCGATGAATCGGAAATGAGAGTCATTTAGAATTTATTAGAATCGAACTGATAATGAATAAAGATAACTAGATGACATCGTTGAGTAGTGTAAATTCAGTATCAGTGGCTCGTAAACCGAAATTTTTGGCAGGTTTCCGAAAAACCGACATGACCTTCAACAACTAATAAATGCAAAAAGAGCAAGACCAAGTAAAAGTAAAAATCTGATTATTTTTGGTTGAATTACAAATGAAATTGTGAAAATTGTCCGCTCTGAAGTTCCGTTTGTTGGTAAACTCTACAACACAGCGAAATTGCAATGGGCCGCTCGCAACATTAACTTACGTTAAGTTAATAGAATAATTCCATCAACTAACAATCCGCGGAAACACACTAATACAGATTACGGATGTTTGCCGACCTCTGTATTGATTGAACTCTATCCCCGAGCGGGAAGGGAAGAGAAGTGTGAAGGAAAGGCTGAGAATGACCACATTTCATAGAATTCGTTTGGTTTCATCTGGACTAAATAATTATTTGCCTGATTTGCATCGTAATAAGTAATTCCTTCATTCTTTGAGTTCTATTTCTGTCGCATTTTACTCGCTTGGGTTCGCAGACAATTTAGTTTTCAGAAATACATAATACGATATCGTCTATTCTTGCATTAGTAAAGTACAAGTATTTACATGCATTTTAATTTCAGGCTTGGGATATTGCAAGTTAACCAAAATTATTAACTCAGACGCCTCGCAAGAATTCGTAAATTCATTTCTATAGAATGTAAAATGAATTAGGTAAAAAAACCATCTTCTGTAGTCTGTGGTTGAACTCATTATTTTATTCGCTCATGACAGTTTTCATTGTCATCACATTTTAGTGGTAAAATTGCAAAACGGTTATAATTTAATTATTTGAGTCAGATCGTATAACTTTCCTGGATAGTCTTGTTCTGTGCACTAGCTTTATTTTGCAAATTGTATGAATTTGGATTTCTGTGCGTACGATACGAAGAATTCAAAACTGAAATTATTAGTAGGTTTTGGTACTTAATAATTAGCCCAGTTGTTTTCGGGTTTCTTGAGCAAAAGTGTGTTGTTGAGCCGTCTCTCGCCAATTTAAATTACACCTGGGTATGCCTTAATTTCACAATTTAGTCGTGTTTGCGTCGGTGTCAGAAATATTTGAAAGTTAATTTAATTTCTATTTAAAGAATCTTCTTAGGCCATGTCGGTGCCTTTGTAATGCCGCCCTCATATCAGTAAATTGGACCTGTACGTACAGAGCAACCGCTGGCGTAAAACATTCTCCGATTTCTGAAATCCAAGAACACGAACTTTACTACGATTCATGTTTGACCTTAAAATGGGTAGGAGAAGGTGAAGGATCATCAACGCACGGATTTCACGGAAAGACAGAAGATTTCACATTACATCTGTCTCTCCAAATGTTTTCAAATTTGTTGCTGCTGCTACAAGTAAAATAATAAAATTTTGCCTTTTTTAAATGAAAGCTTTCGCTTCAGTAGCACTGAGTTCACTCAACAATATTACCAAAAATCAATCTTTGGACATGTAATTTTCGAATTCTTTCACTACGTGTCTCCCAGTATTCAACCGATTAACTTAATTCATCTGTCTGTGGATCATCCATAGAATTTGGAGGGATTGACGAACAATAAAACATACAATTATTTTATTTGTCCTGTTGGGATGATGACCAAGCCAGTTGGTCTGTTGGTAGTACGACAAAAACTTTGGATGACAGGAATGTTCAGGAAATATGGAATCAGGTAAAATCGAACGGATTCAGCGAAAAAAATTTAACGCATCTACATCTTCTCACTATGATACCTGTTAAGTTGTACCGAATAATGTCCTTCAAAGATAAACTTCCTTGCAAATTTCTGAAATTCTGATGTTAGTTATAACCATGAATTTAGAAAATAGTATTTTCTAAATCAGTAAGTGTCGTCAATTCCGAATTTTAAAAAAATCAAAAGAAAAATAAATTCTGTGCGCGTTACATTTTACGTTTCGTACATCGAATTCGCACTCAACGAATAAATAGAATTTGTCATTTAAATACTAATGTGTAAAATATTTATTCTGATTTCAATTTTGATATCTCGAAAAATGTAAAGGATGACACACGTGCAGTACAATAATTTATTTCTACCAGTATTTCATAATCCCAACTGGTTCTCCTGTATCCAATCAGGATAATTAGGTGAATAACGTAATCAGGATAATTTGAGGTCAAAGTCTCTCCCTCATGTTGATGGGAATAGAATTTCTGCTGCTGTTCAGTGGTCAGCCCTCCAAATAAAATACTGAAGCAATACGCGATCCCTTCAATATGATATTCGTAATGAGCTTTGCACTCCTGAAAGTTATTTAATTGTAGTGGCCAGACTTTCGAAAATTAAATTTTTAGGATCTCAAATGTTAATTAATAAATTAAAAAATATGGTAATTAATGTTAATTAGTCCGCTTTTGAAAAAACGGGCCAAATCAATGTTCCAAGAAAGTCGATGTCTACGAATTAAAATTTATTTCCAGCGGAACACCTAAAGGTATTAAATTTTAATTAAGAAAATAAAAGAGAATATCTCTACATTGGCAAACTGAAATGTTCCCATGAAACTTTGAATAGATAATTTCACAGTAATTAATCTACAATATCTTCCAAAAGAATTTCTTGCGGGTCTCAACATTTTTACATGCATAATCGAATTCATATTTTTGGTGATAAAATATATACAAATAAATTGCGAGTACCTTGTAACGCTCTATATTGGTGATTTGACTGCTGTACAAGTGTGACGTGTGAGACGTCAGAAAGCATGTCTACGATCCCCATAGAGATAGAATTATATAATAACTAGAGAGGAACCCGTAATGCTTCTTATGGGCACAATCTGCAATTTGAGTTCGCATGGTAACAATACATTACGCTTATGGCAAGTGGAGGAAACAGTTTCCTCCAGTCTACGTGCCTAATAATGTATTTTCGGAAATTCAGAAAAATCCAGTTTTGAAATGAAAATTGACTTCTTCTTCTCTAGTTACTATAGTTTATTTTCTATCTCTATGACGATCCCTGACTCCCGAGGATTTTTGTCTTGGACCACCTAATTAACAAATAATGAGCAAATTAGGTATAATTAAATCAAGAGTATTCACGGCTTCGCATTTTGTTGTTCTTAAAAAGTAAATGTGGCCTAGTACGTACGACTCCGAGATACGAGTTACATTTCACTTTCACAGTTGTCCCGCAGAAAATAAACACAATGAGAAGTGACCACGTGTTTATAAATAAATTATTTTGTGCTTGATATGATCAACTAATTGTTCTGAATATTGATGAGATTCATTTGATTTGCTCACGCAGCTTATTCCGTCCAAACACCAGCAATGTTGAAACTGAAGTCTTTTAGAAAAAGGGAAATTCGTTTAAACAGTTAACTGAAAGATTGTGAAAGAAGGAAATAATAACGGAAGGCTTGAAGTTCAAGCGTGTATGTAATAATGTGTTAAAAATAAGGAAAGGTTGAGAATTTTGAAGAGTCAGGGATCATTCGTTCACAATCCACCCACGAAATCGGGTCAAGTTTAAAAGGTTGTATTTTAAACAATATTTTACAATGTTGACTATTCAGACGTATCTGGGTCTTTATGGGGTTCGTCACTTTCGTTCGGTTTTGAACAGACTAATGGATTTCTTATCTTCAGTCTTCTATTTTATGATCATACAAAAATACTTTTTGACATAATTGAGAACGAACGAAGAAACTACAAAAAAATTGCGTACAACATCTCATCATCGTCATTTCGGTTAATATTGATGGAATTCAAGATGTATAGTCTAGACGGATTTATATCCAACCTGCCTCTTGGATTAAACCAATAAGACTTTTCAAGTTGCTTTCACAAGAGCGAGAACTCGTTTCTGAGTTGTGGTAACTGTGACACAAATATCATTTCGTAATGTGTCGAGTTCAATTCTCCCGAACAGGCGAATGTACTGCTGCATACTGTAGAGATGAATTTCTCTGCTGCAGTTCTTTCATACTAATAGTCATACCTTCATACTCCAAATGTCATTTAATTAGACTTCATATGCTAACAGTAGTTGGTCCCCGTCAAAAATTTTGAATTCTAGTCCAGTCCTGGTTCAAAATACTGTAAAATATTGAATGCCGATTTTCCAGGTATCTGCTACATTTTTTCAAGTTTGTATATGCTGGATGAAGTTATAGAAAGTAAATGTCTTGTGGATATCGATCCAAATTAAATATTATCATGAAAATCAGCAAATACTGAAATGTTTCACTTTCACAATACTTTAGTTTTTGTTTATAAAAGTTAAATATAATTTTATTATATTACAGGTGAGTTATTTGTTTCTTCTTGATATGATAGGGAAAAATAATCAACAGTCCAGAGACCAAAATCCATTGAAACCCTTACTGATATCCTTGTCCATATGTCCGAATGTACTTATGTACTAATTTGTATACTGTGTCAAATTTGAAAACTCACAATGGTGGGCAGTGAAACTTGAATGAAGTTTATTTCTCTCTCTCTACTCCCGCAATAATCAAGGATACTAGTACTCAAATGGTCAGCTCTATAAAACAAACTGGCATTTGTCAACACTATTCTCAGTTCACGACCTCAACTATCCTGACCCTCCTGCTGGTCCGATCTTTCTTGTTACGATTACGAGATGTGCGCATGATTAAAATGTAATCTAAAAATCTTTAATGAAATCCGTGTAATATTGTGTGGTACGTCCCTTGAAATCACTGGCCGAAACAATCAGGAAGTCAGTAATTTAATGTTGTACATTTTTCATAATGTATTGTTTTATTAACTTACTTGATCAGAAGAAATTCAACAACTGAAATGCAGGAGAAATGTCACGTACACGTAATTTACATTATAGTGGAAACAATTCATAAGTAATTACGTAAGCTGCCGTCCTGGGACAGTAATATTGCAAGAAATTGAAGACAACAGAATACATTGTTTTGGTTTAAGTTATGACGACTTATTAGTTACACTTTCTGGATTGTCAGCGACCCTTGTTTAAGACTAACAGTTAATGGAGTACTAGATTGAGTCAGTTCACTCGCGTCAATGGTAACATCACCAAGCTCTTCATCTCGTCGATTGTCGTCTTCGTCCAGAATTAGGAACCTCAATCTCTGAAGAATTCGAGTAAAATAAATTTCAAAATGTATTACCGGATGAATTTTAAAAAAATGTTCAATCTTTACCGGTTTACGATTTTTGTCGTAAGTAAACTCAAATGTGTCAGTCCATTCCGGATTTTCGTTGTCATTTATTGTATTCGTTTTTCCTACAGAAGTCTCTGCAGAGCCATCCTGGATTGCATAAATTTTGACATAGGGGTCACTTGTTCCAATCAGGTCACGGTCTTGCAGTCTCCTATAAAAATTATAGAACGTGGATTAATTCCAGGGTGGTTCATAACATTTCCAAAACAGGCTAAAGCTAACGCTACGTTTAATACAAGTTTGATCGATTGAAATAAAAAATATTAACAATCAACTGACCTTGCTGACAATCTGAATCTTAATTTAATCGGTTGTTCGACAACGAGAACTGGTTTACTTGGTGTAGGTCCTGGAACTGCCACCGGAGCGGGGGTATAATTTGGTTGAGTTGGGTACGGCGGAATGGGTCCTTGATTTGGATTGCCTTGCAAATGTTAATGTCGGATCTTAAGTTCAGATTTGTTTTTCTAAAAATAGAATGCATGCAGATATGAAAAAACACTTACCACCTTGGTTAGCGTAATTTGGATTTACTGGTCCGGTTGGATAAGCCGGATTTACTGCTTGAATCGGGTATTGTGGATTACCACCCTGGTTCGCATACTGTGGATTGATGGGTTGGTTTGGATTCGGATACGGTGGAATTATCGGTTGGTTTGGGTATTGATTTGGATAAGTCGGATTAATTGGTTGATTTTGGTACTGTTGATTAGTTGGCTGATTTGGGTACGGAGGAATTCCCGGTTGGTTTGGGACATGAAATCCTGGTACTCCTGGAGTGTTTGGATGGAAATTCGTTATTGGTATCGGTTGTACACTTGGGTTGTACAAAACTCCAATGGGATTACCATCCGCTCTTGTGATCGTCAATGTTCTGCGAATGGACAAGAATAATTACAACTTAATTAATGGTAAAATATTCCAGCAGAGGCTGACTGGGCATTCCATAATATTCATTTATGGAACACCCTGTCGAATACCCTGTCGACACTGTATAAGTCATGATTATAGCAAACCAACTCTACTTAAAATTTTTCACAATATTCACCGGAAATTTAAGTCATGCGCAATTGTACCTACCCCCTTTTGCTCAAATTCACGGTCATGAATTGACCTTTGGCAACATAATCATTAACACTGACCCAAACTCGACCTGTCCCGTCATCTTCTCGTAGGTTATCGTGGTCGTACACTTTGAAATACCATTGCTGAATTAGACAAAAAAGGTAAACTCAATATTAATTGAAAAATTCAGAAAAATTATTCCGGGATGAAATAATTAAATTGTTGAAAATTTTACCTGGTCTTTCTTGCGGTCATAATTATATTCGAAGGTTTCACCCCAGCTTGGACTTTTAGTATTGGTCAAAGTTCCCGACCTTCCGAATTTGTATGGTTTACCAGTAACACCCTCTTGGTAGTAGAGTTCAACGTATGGGTCAGTTACACCCACGGTGTCCTTCCCAGGTAAATTGCTGTCATATTTAGTAATAGAAAAAACAATTCATTAATTCATCATCAGTTCATTAATTAAAAATGGGTGGTTCCAACACGCCTTGCAGCATTCAAGAATTTTAAACTCAAAAATTCAATACCTTTGGTTGTGAAGTAATTTGGATAATGGCTATGCACCACCCTGTAATAGAAAAATTACCTGGCCGACAATTTAAACTTTAGGATGGCCGTATCCGGTGAACCCGGAGCTACAGGAAGAATGCCAAGTGGCACGCCAGGAGCGACTGTCGGTTGCACATCCACGGATTTAATGACCAGGTACCTGGAAAAAGTCAGTCACGAACAGGGTTTTAAAAATAGTACAAAAAAAATAAATTGCAGGTGGTAAATCTCTATTCTTTTGTGATTTCTTTTGTTTTTGCATTTCACAAGGTCATGGTTGTGGTCACGGTCATGGTTTAATTGATTATCATTTACCCTATCTTTTTGTGAAGGTGAGCCGTGGCCTGTTGCCCTTTGTCAACGTAATCTGCGACATCAACCCATACTCGTCCAGCACCATCATCTTCACGGGCGTGGTCATCATCATAGACCTTGAAGTGCCATTTCTGCATAATGCATAATAATCATAAATGATTAAGTATAAAATCGTGTCGATCGCTACTAAAAAAAACCATGAATTTATCATCAGTTATGAATTGAAACAATGATTCGTCTAAATCTTCTCTAAAACCAAATATCTATGTCTAAAAAATACTACTCAAATGGACAGATAAAGCGTTCGGAGCACAAATACTACTGATTTTCGGTCGACAAAATCTTTATATTCGTTATGGTTGGCATTTGAATTGATTAATTCTGGGCATTCTCTTGCAGTTTATCTTCCTACACGTCATGTATGCAATAGAGTCTAATCGGAAACGTTTTAATTAAATCGACAAAATAAATTGCACAAGATACAGCAACCTAAAATAAAAAATTGAATACGTCAAGCTAAGATATCAATATTTACCTGATTTCTAGATCTGTCAAAGTTGAATTCAAAAATTGTTCCCCAGTCTGGATTTTCATTATCTGATATCGTGTCACTCCGTCCGACCTTAGTTTCACTGTCCGATCCTAATTCATTCGAGAAAACCTCCACATAAGGATCGATTGTTCCAACTTTGTCCTTGTCCGGCAAGCCCCTTCAAATTTTAATTTAAAAGTACGCTTAATAGTATTTTTGGAAAATTTTGTAGAAATGGGAGAAGTTCAAACTACAGATGTGAACTTACAAGGCCGCATATAATGTTTTATTTAATTAATGATAAGTAATTTATTTCAATAGTTTCAAGTTTTGATACGTGTTTCGGTGTACATAAATCAGTAGTTTGTGCTAATTCCAATCGATTCAAACAGTAAAAACAAATTATTGAACTAATTTCAAATTAATTGATCAATTTACCTGGCAGACACTTTAAATCTGAGTTTAATTTTGTCCACCGGTAAGGAGTGAACCGTCACGGCGGCAGCCACTAGCAAACAGGCACTGATTTTCAGCAACATCTTTGTCAACACTAAAGACGAAGTTTTAAAATTTTCCAGTCCTTTTATACTACGTGCAGAATCTTGACACTAGAAGATGTCCAAATCTGGACTCAAGGTGGACATGAAAGTCTTCACCCAAGAAAGATGCGAAGGGCAATTTTTTTGCTAGTATTACCATGTACTGTATAAAAAAGAAGATGTTATCTTATCCATGACTAATCGGTTATGGATTGTAATAGTAATTGTAGTTTTAGTATGCTCGCACAAAAGCAAGTTTTATTTTTTGTGTGCTAAATTATGTTGTTTATCTGCCGCTGCTATGCAATGGTATTGCACAAGATATTAAGAAATGACAGCGAAGTAACAATGCATGCAAATTATGTTGATTTAATTGCTTGCCATGTCTAGAAATGGACGAAATAATTAATAATTTTTAGACTGAAAGTTTCTCAGAAGTGAAGTGACGCATTCGTGTCCTTTATATTTTAATCAAAAAACATAAATTAAACGCGGGACCGACTGGTAAAATCTGGAAATAGTTGTGAATTTTGTTTTCCACGAAATGGCTATTGTTGGTTGAAAACATTCAATCCACAATATGTTTCGTCTGAGATTGTCAGCATATAAAAAATTCATAGACTTATCCAAGAAAACCGTCAAACTATCTTGTTAAATTTTTCTTTATGATATTTTTCGCCAAATATTTGGTCTATGTTCCAGAATATTTCCATTTTACAATTTTTTCTGTTTTTACTATGCGTCATTTGCACTTGAGAGAATTACTCGTAGGACGAGAGTCGAAAGCAATTATTAAATTAGATATATGGAGCTTATAAGGTCCTTCAGGCGCAAATGAACAAGTATTTGTTTTGTAGAACCATCAACAAATGATTCGGATATTAATTGTTGGATTTATAAATGAATGAATGAGGAAAAGTTTATTTCACACCTATTGTTAATTTCTAGCACCAAGTTTTACCTTAATTCATACCTTGTAGCCGATTTGGAACTGAAAGTTGTGTGCCTGAATAGTGTGAATACAATTTAAAGAAATAGTCGCTTAAATAATCAGAAACAAACAAACTATAGCTGTTTTCATTGACTCAAACTTCCTTCTTTGGTTCGATAGATCAATGGCACAGAATTTCAGGTTACAAAAATGTCAAAGTAGTAATTGCTTAATATTTCTTAAAAGAATTAAGAGAATATCCCCCGGTTTCACCATGTGTAGAGTAAATGTATCGCGCATATAATGCTTTTTATCAAGTTGTAGGAGTTGAATTGTGTGATTCAATCAAAACAGTTGTCCATGGAAGTATTCCTTTGGAAAATCAAAATTGTCGTGATAAATATTTGTCTAAGAACAAGTTGTCGCGGAACGATGTTCATTCAAAATATGTATTTGTACCGTGCGGTAAATTGTTGTCATTAAATTGTAGAAATATGGATAAATTTCCAATGGAAACTAATCGTTATATAGGACGAATTGAGACTGACATCAGGTTGTGCAATAGATTTCTCAGTAAGGTCAAGTGTGTAAAAAAACTTTTGTGGGGTAAATTATCATCTAAAATAGTTCTCCCGCGAGGAAAATATTGATCTTAAGAATTATACGCAGAATAGCTAGGTATGTGGAGTAAGTGGATGACACCAATTCGTCGGACTTGAAATATCAGGTGCATGCTGGTTGCTTCAAAAATGTTTCAGTGGTACCTTCCCTAGGCCAAATGGAATATAACCAGATCCTAATCGATCAATAAAAGTAGTTGGGGCATCCAGATGAATTTTTTTCGAATTTGACGAGTCATGCTTTCAAAACAATCACATCTATGTCATATTTTCTATCAGTTCTGTAGCGTCCAGTTAGTTAGTGAGTGCTTCCGTTCAGGATATCTATTTATAAAATAAACATTTTACGTCAAAATGTCCAAACTCCCGAGTACTTATGAACATTAATCCTGGAACCGCTACCGGTGGTTTCCTTCCACCTACTTTTGATTACCGTCCTGACCTGACGCCCCACGCCCAACCCCTCGAGTTTTGTTTCAAACACGAATGTTCAAATCCCTAAAAGTCGAACGAATGCATTGGCGAGTACTGCTGGTGGCGGTGGTCTGATTTTTATTATTATAATATAATATATATAAGATAGAATATTTTAGTGACGGTGAAGACGAGTCTGAGGATGATGACAAAGAATTTGGCTTCCCTGAGGGTCCCAAAGTTAAATTTGCTCCAATGTCTGTCTCAACGGGATTCAACAATAGACAATTCCATCGCCGCGTCTATGATCTCATTGTTGGACTACAATATTTTTAAGGGCATTATTCCTCGCCAAGAGGTTACTATTTGTGCCGGTCGGTGGAGTCGTGGCTGTGACGCTGTGAGTTCATTTTATTTCACTTGAATGTCTTACTTGTTATGAACCACACTATATTTTCGAAATTAAAAAATTTGGATATTGATTATTTGAAGTTTTTTAGTCGGAGAAAAAACGGAAGGAGTTTATTGATTATTTTCTAAAAAGTGGATTTATGGCTGCAATCTCTTTGGGAGGAAGACACTTGGCCTGACCCTCACATCCTCAGTTTGCGATTGAGTACTTTGCTAAGTGTTTGGGCTATAAGTTGACGATTCATGATGACCTGTCTGAAAATGCTAGTTACTGTGGCCTTCTACAGGTTCGGGTAAATTAAAAATAATTCATATAATTAGCCACAGTAATTAACGAACCGTTAGCACTGATATGTGTTCTATTTCCTTTTAAGATTGAACGCCTCGAGGTTGAAAATGATTGGATGCGTCGTCATTTGGACAATTTTGAAACGTCTGAATCACCAATTAAAGTCGTCGACCCGACAACATACTCACCAATCGTTCTTCAACGAAAGCACAAGAAAAGGCGTGACAGAGATATACAACGCTCGAAGATCGAAAGACCGACGGGGGTGGCTGCTTCGTTATTAACAATGGCCATTAATTCCAGTGTCAAGGTTCACCCACCAAAACCTCCAAGAAGTTCTTGAAATGACGGTTTTCCCAGCAGGATGATCAAAATATTATGAATTAGAATACGAACTTACGTGAAGAATGAATTTGATTTCAGCTGAGAAGAGTTACAAGTGAATGAAAGAAAGAAATACTGGGATCATTTTTAAGGAATTTTTGAAACAAAAAGCGTTTACCCAGACATCAATGCAGTTTAGGCCCAATCCTTAAATAAAATGGTGATTTGCTATCATTTTTCGATTCCACATTCCACTATTTCCATCAACGACTAAACTTTCACTGACAATATTCATAACTGAAATTCTTTCAGGAGAGATTAGCGGCGTGAAATTATGTACCGTCATTGTATTGAGCAAAATGTCTTGACAACGAAGTTAAAGGTGAGTTTATAATTCGCTGGTACTAGAAAAATTTGTTTTTTTCCCGGCTGGTGCTACATTAACATAGAAGGGATGGGGATGAGGCACCAAGGTTGTTGACCTGTGACGAACACACAAGCACACGCACACAAATTATGTGTGTGTCACGCGTGTTATTGCAGACCAAAGTCTGACTTCGGCGTCAAAATTTATTTTCTTTCATTTCAGTCCGGTTGAAATTAAATAAAATAATATTTATTTAATTTAATCAACCTGCACCAGAATAAAAAGAAATAAAAATAGACACTCAAGTCCGGGAATCCAGACCACAAAAAACGCATTCATTTTACATTCGAATTGGTTGCTAGAGCACCCAGACGTCAGAGTTGAGTGATCGAAATTGGGATTTGGGGGAATTCTCGGTTTGTTGATAGGTCTCACCTTACTAGGATTTGTTGACCCATCTTGGTATTGACTATATTTTATTGTCGGTAATGATCAGTAGAGCATTCACTCGAACGTTAGTATGCTTGTCTCACAATCCAGACACATTTCATAATATTTACACAAATTACTTCCTAGTTAATTGATTATTGTTGTTTGTGCCTTTCAAAGTTTTCTAATTTTACCTAATTGTAACAATTACCAACCTTGAATTTTACCTAATTGTAATTCCTGGGGGTAATTTTGATTTCCAGTCAAATGTTTCTACATTTGAATAGATCGTGATATCCCCCTAGCATTAAGTTTTTTTCATGGAAATGTTAACCTTTTAACGGCGAACGACGTATAAAGAACAATTACTTCGTGATGAATAACTACTTTAGTTTTAGTATTTAAATTCTTGAATTTATAATCCGAAGTGGAGGAAAACTTCCTCATAAAATTTAAATAGGGAAAATCCGATCGGAAGGATTTAATTAGAATGTAAATGGTGAGGGCCAAAATGGTCAGGATTCTCAAAATCCACAATGTTTAACTCCGTTCCTGACTGTGCGAGATTTCTCGCCACCACGCCTCTATTGAATTCGGAAAATTTTATAGTTATAAATGTTTTTACTACAGTTTGGAAAAAAAAGCTTGTCTTCTGTGAGAGAAGTACAATGAAATAAAACCCGGATATTTATGTATTTACAGAACTAGAACGAGAAACTGAAATACGAGAAAACGTAAAATCTGCAATTTTATAATTACCAAACTGTACTTGTCATACTTGTTATGATTGAGCAATTTAAACAGTACTTCGTACTCTTTACGGGATAATACTGTTTTCCATCATTAAAAATTCTGCAAGTTCATGATTAGGTTTTCAGCCTCATTGAAGGACACAATAGACAGTAATACAGGCAGGATGACGCAGAGAGTAAATACGTCAAAGTTAACTAGTTACGAAAAAGCGAAATCTCAAAGTTTTAGTAAGTCCGGACTCGTATAATATAAAACTGTTTTCCACGGCTGAAAAAACACATAATTTAACCTACACTACAAAATGTTATGGCATAAAGTCAAGGTTAAACCAGTAGGCCAGCTGTGGTTTGGGTGATAATAAAAAAACAAACATGAAGACTCATCTCGCAAATATTTAACACATTGCTCCCGTCAATCGAATAATGGACCAGACGCAGAACAAAAAAAAATCTCTTCCGCGAATCTTAGTATTATCATGTGCCGAAATTATGTGTCTTCAGTTTTTTAATGATATTTCTAAGATTTATCATTTAATATCTAGACTTCTTGACTAGTTCATATCGAGTAGATTCCTTCTCACAAGTAGTTTACAATTTTCATGTAAAAATTGAGCCGGTCAGCCTAGAATATTAAATATTAATAAAAATTTAGAGTAAAATATTCTATAAACTTCTTTTTGTACCCATCCACCCAAGTATTGCTTAAACCGCTGTCCTCCTGCAGTTGAGTAAATCTAATTTGAGGAAATGTTGATTTAACGGTCGTCAGATGATGGTAACGGGTGACAGATTCTAGGTTCAACAATTTCTTTCAGGACAACGAATAAAAAGACTCCTAGGGTCGGCTAAGAGGATTTTAGAAACTTAAATTGTATGAATGCCGGTCATTCTGCATTCTAATTTGTCGTTTAGAAAACAATTAAGCGAATTCTTATATCGTTTTCCATACACGCTGTTGTGTGCATCGGATTCAAAAACCGAATATTATTGAATCCACGAATCGTTCATAAAACTATTTACAATTTGCATGTTTCACATTTTCTATTACTCCATTTTTTTGTTCCAGACTAAAACTTAAATTTTAAATTTTGCTTAGTTAGAAAACTCCATGAACTTCCTAATACCTGAAATAAACTTTTTGTATTTCACGCAGAATAGTTTAAAATGAAAATAGACGGAAACTTATCCAGAGAATGGACGCTGGAATATTTACTCATTTAATCAGACTTTCCCTATTCATATCTTTCTTGAATTAGGCTTAAAACGAACAAATCTGTCCAGAGTTTACTAATTCAGGGCGACTGGTCTAATAATATGGACTGTCGCCATTATATCTCAATAGCACTAACAGACATCATATGAGCACATGACTCATTTCTATAAACCACTGTAATAAGAGAATAAAAATAGTTTTTTAATTTCACTTTTAGTGAAATAAGTTTCTTTCTACAAATAGCTAAATGGTAAGGCAGTTTTCCATCTCAGGTAGATGCGATTGAAGATTGCAGTGATTTCAAATGACAACAATGGAATCAATGGGGTTCCCTTTCTGAATTAGAATATCCAATTTTATTCAATTTTGAAACAGCAGAACAGTAATTCTAGAACATCAAATACACACTACTTGTTTAGTTAGATTGGACGCCGAATCTCATTGTGTTTTTACTCTACTGTTAGGTATAACTCTTAGATAGTTGAATGAAATTTTATTAGTCAAAGTTGGTACAGAAATGATTATTCGAACAGCGCACCTCCACAATCGGACCGCTTCTTGATAATAAACGAATCCATTATAAAAGTGGCCAACTAATAGAAAACGGTTGAAATTATGACATTATCCAGCATAAATGTCCTTAAAAGATATTTTAATCGACTCATAGTCCGTTATAGTTATGGCAGGTGAAATAACGGGGTTCGTAAATTTAGTCCTCAGGACTTGCAATAAAATACAACGCTATTGATATTTTGGAAATTTTTCTTATAAAGTGTTTTATTATTTATTTTTCTTCGCACGTAAATTTTGTAGTCCGAACTAATTTCTACTTGTGAGTTGAAGCCACATTCCGTTCTCAGGTTTAAATCCAGTTACTCTCCCACATTTGATTGGTATTTCGGTTTTTCCAGACGGCTCAATTTTGAATTTGTGTACAAGGTGTACAAGAGCAGCCTTTCCTTCAATAAGCGCAAACCTTGTGGCTGAAAATAATGAAAACAATTTTGATAATGTCCAAAGTCTAGATCTGTTTTCGTACAAAGATCAATTACGAAAAGTCGTCGCGTGTGAACGGTACCCTTTTCACGCGATTTTATTCAATTCCGTGGATTTATGACCTCTACTTTTTATATTGTATCCAACGAAAGGAAATTCAGTTTGACAACAATAAGCAGTTGAACCCAATTTTGAAAATAATTTCATATGAAAGAGCACACGAAATAATTTTTTTAATTTTGACCCACCAATACAACTCCTTGGCCCAGCTCCAAATGGTATGTAGGCATAAGGATGTCTTTTAGCCTTATTTTCCCGTGAAAATCGTTCCGGATCAAATTTTTCCGGTTCTGGATAATATTCCTCGTCATAGTGAATACCGTACATCGGAATTATCACCAATGTTCCCTTCTTAAGAGCAAAATCCGAATTCGGTAGTTTGTAGTCTTGAGTACACAGTCGCTCTGTCCGAATGGCAGGTGGATACTTCCTCAACGTTTCTTCATTAAAAATCGAAAAAATATAATGTTAATCAGAAAGTGGCTTCGGTGTACAGGAATTACGTGGCGAATATTTTGCAGCACCCTCCGGTGTACATAAATTGCTATATTTTCGTAAAATTTTGATATTTAAAATGGGATCTTACCAGAAACAACTTTATCCAAATATTCCATGTGATTAATGGAATCATAGTCAAGATCCCCATCTGTCTTAGTCATGACTTTGTCAATTTCTTGAAATAAATTCTCTTGAACATCTTGACTAAGCGCTAATTCATAAATAGCAAAAATCAATAACGTTTCAACCGTGTCAAATCCAGCGAAGAAAAATAACATAGCTTGGGATAAAATCAGACGGTCCGTCAATGGTGTTTTTACAGCTTTCTTCACCTGAAAGTCAAAAAAGTTCGGACTGATTAGTTGTACAAAAAATCCTTCAGTCAAATTTTGGATGCTATGCTACAGAACTAATTTACCTGATCATTTTGTTCTTGTAAATTCAGGCTTCCTTCGTCATCTTCGTCTGGTTTGAGGTTCCCAGCCTTCGCGTCAATTAAAAGTTGGACAAAATCATTCCGTTTCTCTCCAGACGATTCTCTTTGACGAATTGTCTCTTGAGTCACGGCTTTAAAAAAATCCAGAGCTTCTTTATTCGCCAACTGAATTCCAAGAACATCCAGAAGCTTGGGAGCAAACATCGCAATCAAAATCTTGAAGAATGGGATTTGGGATTGTAATTTTTTTGTCGAAGCTGAAAACGGTGAATTCTTGTCCTGAAAAACTTGACTGTCGAACCCAAAAGCCGTGGATGCAATGACGTCCAATGTGAATCTCGTCATGCAATCTCGGACATCAACTCCATCTTCAGATTTCAGCGTTTCTACCTCCAGGAACTTGACCAATTTGTTTCCAGACTCATTAAAAACTTGAAACATTTTTTTAAGTTTCCCAGTTGTGAATGCCGGAGTCAGAGTTGACCTCAGATCTCGCCATTCCTGATCTTCTTTGTTGATTAGCATGTCATGCATGTCAGGATCGGTACCGGCAGGATTGAACTTCCGACGGTTCACAAAATGATCAAAATCTTTGACGGTGATATTTTTGATCAAGTCCAATCCAACGGCGACAAAGCGCGGAGAACGAAATTCCATGACTCCACCGTAGTCAGTGATCCCTTTTGATTTGAATGCCTTATACATTTTGTGTTCCTGAATGTGGAATGGAACTTTAAACGACATTCTATCCCAGAATGGTACTACGGTGTCCATGTCCAAAAAAAATACATTATGTTTTGGCCAAAAACCTTTATTTCCAGTGTAATATTTTAATAGAGTGTAAATGGCCAGAGCTACGCCGGCAATTATTCCAAGGAACCACAACCACATTTTGTCCGGCGATATTTATTTATTACGAGTATTCTCTAAGGTTCCTTATGTGTAGTGCTAATATTTTGACTGTAGTGTTATACAATAGCACTGTCACTGTTCAACCTTGAGTCTGCATGGTTACTGAATCGTTTGCCCAATCTAGCATGGATTATATCCGTGCTTTTGTACTCTCGTATTCAGGAATATGTGCAAAAAACGTCGTGCGCTGGTTTATGTTTCCCACACGGTCCGGTCATTCTGTAATTCATCATCTTGTTACACTGGCACTAGTTTGAGTTATATGTACCCGGAAAGTAAACTCAATCAAACTCAAACTCAATCAATAATCATGCCAACCTGTATGCTGTTAGAATGTAAATGACAGTGTGAGTACGAAAAATTGTGAATATATTAAAAATACGCGAAATGAATTGACAGGTTTGTACAACATTTTGATTCGTTGTTCTTTTACTTGAATTTTGAATAAGTTTGATTGAGTATTATGGGGACTTTCATACAAAACACTATTTTCGTTTGTTCATTGTCCTACATGTCATTACGTAGTTCCTAACCAATTCTAGTGCTAAAAATCGACATCTCAATGTTCTGCAACTGTAGTGTGGTGTATAAATACGAAACACACGAAACTACGAAAGTATTGATTATATGCGAAGTTCGGACAGGTACAACGCAGTGTCTAGCCTTGAAGTAGGCTTACCATACGTCCCGGTTTTTTCGGGATCGTCCCGGTTTTGGATGCCTGTCCCGGCGTCCCAAAAATGTCCCGGTTTTGAAAATTCTGTCCCGAGAATCCCGGTTTTTAGTATATTTTGGCCAAATATATTGCAATATTCAAAAAATCTCGGCCCTTCGGGCCGATTATCAATTTTATAGTTCAACTTACAGTGAATAAGCAAAGAAAAAGACCTGGCGTATTCTCCACTTTTTACTTTATGTCGTCCAGGAAAGTTGAAACCATTCGGTTTTTCGGACTACAGGGCAAAAATGCAAAAGATTTGGCGGAATATCCAAGTCTTAGTCTTGTCGTATATTTTGTAAATGCGATCGAATTAGGCGCTTTTTACGCTATGTTGAAGCAAAAATTTCTCGGCCGTTTGGACCGATTTTCAAATTTTAGTTTACCTTATAGCAACAATCCAACAATGTAGATGAATTATTTACTTTTTACGCTATTTTTTCAAGGACTGCCTTAAGCTGAATGTCTGTACATCTGGTTTTTTATATAGAATTGGCTAAAAAAGAAATTAAGTGTAGATAAAATGACTCTTTTTAGGTGTCCCGGTTTTTGAATTTTCAAAAATGGTAAGCCTACCTTGAAGGTTTGCAAGAAGGTTCGGATAGTAAATGAAGTCAACTGTTCCAGCCAAAAGCGATTGAAACTTCGTGCGTTAAGTAAATTAGTACGAAAATTCTTTCAATCTGAAACCGAAAAGGTCGAAGAAATCCTATGGATAATTATTGTTGGTCATAAATGTTTGATTCTACAATTTATTGTATATTAAATTATTTTTATCCGGGCTGAAGCAGAATGAAATAAATATTGGCATTGAAGGACAGTGGCAATGAGACGTGATTTTCCCATAATTATCGGTAACGCCCAAAATTCAAAACAACCGTCCCTTATAGCCGTCCAGAATTTCAACATTAGCGTGACAGACATTTTTACCACCCTATCGCATTATGTGTTTACGTACCCTGCTATTTGCTAAGGAATTGATATTTGACAATCGTCTTCAATCGAAGTAAAATAAAAATATGGGCTGAGATTTTATTTTTCTTAATATTTTTCATAAATATTTGACTGTCAATTCATCAACTGTACAACATTGTCGAATGTATGTCTACATTTCAAATAAATGGACTGGCACACAAGTAAAAATATGTTCCAGTCCGAACACTTAGAAGTTTGGAATTCATTCCTTACTAACATAACTAAAAATGAAATTACTTAGAAATGTTTTAATAAATATCAAGGTTCCATAATTTTGGTCAAGCAAACATGAGTCAAGACGAGAATTCGTGTCCCAAAATTAACGTTAAAATGAAAGTTGTTATTTTAATTCAGGAATTTTAACTTATTATGTTAATGGCACTTGAAATTGTTTATAATAGTTGTTTTTGGATGCAATCAATTAAGTTACGCTAACCTACGTCAAACATTGCGCCGTACGTAGTCATATTTTCTTGACCGCTCTGCTGGACATGATTCACAGGGAACCCCTTTCACATGTTATAACTTAGTTCAGGGAAAATGTTCGGGATTAGTAACTTTAGTACTGGTCAAGAATTTGAAGGTATAGTTGGTTGATTAAATTAATTTTTTGTTCCTACGTTGAAATTTCTGTGGTGGTTTTATTAAATTATATGTTTTGTTGGATTTTGTTTTACAAACTATTTTGTTGAGATTGAAGTTAAAATCGTATCTAGTGAGAAATTGGTCATTCCATGACCCACACTGAACGCAACATGTTAACTGGACTTAAGTCGGTGGGAACTTTACCGGAGAAGTTGTTCCCTTGTCAGACTAGAAGTCGTATTATCATGTTCATGAATCACTGAAGGACAGTCAGTCCTTCAACATTGAACTCGACTGAGTTTGAGTTTGATAAAATAAAGCCAAAAAAACTGTTTGACCTTCATGCCTTTATTTGACGGAGGTTTAACATTAATTATGTATGTGCGCACGGCTAGCGTACATCTGTAGTATGGTTATTCATAAACATATTTAACCAGTAATGTTCTTCTGTGGTGCTTTACCCACTGATTCTATTATTACAATAATTTCACGATGAGATAGATTGTTTGGGCCACGGACAAAATAAAAATGAAATGGTGACACTTATACTACTTACTGCAGCAATAATGGCTGGGAAATTTTATTTACTTTAATTGCGTAAAATTAGAAAGTATTAAGAAAAATAAGAGTATCATCTCTTAAATGGGCCAGAGCGGCTTTTCCTTCAATCAGTGCGAATCTCATTGCTAAATAACAAAGGAATAATCAAACTCTATTATCTATCTATTACCTCAAACTTAACTTAAATATGTAATTCTAAAATATACAATAATTTGGATCAATCGACCGGCACTCACCAATGCAATTTCTAGGACCAGTACCAAACGGGAAATATGCGTACGGATGTCGAGAAGCCTTATTTTCCGGTGAAAACCGTTCTGGGTCAAACCTATCAGGCTCCGGGTAATATTCTTCATCGTAGTGAATTCCATACATTGGAAAAATAACGGTATGTCCCTTCTTGACAACGTAATCAGAGTTTGGTAACTTGTAGTCCTGGGTGCATTTTCGTTCGGTCCGAAACGCAGGTGGATATTTTCTCAACGTTTCTAGAGACAAATTAATAATAATATTAAAAGGCATGTAGTTAAGGTGTCACTATTTATATTCAACTTGTCACTAAAAACATACTCAACTGACACTTCATGATGTCTCCCTTAAAAGGTTGAATATAAATAGTGTCCAGATAATTATTGACCATATTAAAAAAGATATTCCCGTTAAGGTATTTCAGATT
Source organism: Protaphorura glebata (assembly GCA_034694305.1). Classification (NCBI taxonomy): domain Eukaryota; kingdom Metazoa; phylum Arthropoda; class Collembola; order Poduromorpha; family Onychiuridae; genus Protaphorura; species Protaphorura glebata. The sequence goes on along the minus strand of JAQFYE010001462.1, from coordinate 2,279 downwards.
TATCTACTAATAAATTAATCATTTTCCGTGCATACCTAATATAACTATGTCCAAATATTCCATACGATTAATGGCTTCATAAGTTAATTTCCCTTCACCACGAGCTATTTCCTGCTGGATTTCTTGAAATAATTGATCTTGGATTTAAGGATTGAGGGCCATTTCATACACAGCAAAAATCAAGAGAGTTTCTGTAGTGTCAAACCCAGCGTTGAAAAACAGTAACGCTTGCGATAAAATGAGCTGATCTGTCAATGGCGTCTTCTTTGTACTCTTCAGGGACAATTGACTGTCCTTTTCAAGTCCATCCAATTTGTCAGGTCCATCCATCTTTAATTCCCCGGATTTAGTCTCCAGAAGTAACTGAATAAAGTTATCACGTTTTTCTCCAGACAACTCTCTCCGCCGAATAGTTTCTTGAATGACCCCGGCAAAGAAGTTCATGGCATTTTTGTCCGTAACCGATATTCAAAACCACTGGAGCAATTTGGGCATAAGCATTGCGATTATAAGTTTAAATAAACCAAAGCCTGAGAACTGGTTCTGGATTCTCTTGGCCATTGCGGGAAATGGTGAATTGTGTTGTCCTTGAACACATTGCTGTCAAATCCAAATGCAGCTGAGGAAATGACGTCCAATGTAAATCTTGTTAACCCATCACGAAGGTCAATTCCATCGAGCATATCATGGAAAAGGAGATCAGATTTACTAAATCCAATGTTCGCCGATTCACAAAATGATCAAAATCTTTGACCGTAATTGCTCTGATTAAATCCGGATCCAGGACGACAAGGGATGGATTACGAAATTCCATGATTCCACCAAATGTTTGGCAACCGGATATTTTGAATGCTTGGTACATTTGCAAGTCAAGGGTATGAAATGGTATTTTAAATGTGATTCGCTCCCAGAATGAAGCGGCTCGGGTCAAGTCCACGAAATATATATTATGTTTAGGCCAATACCCGTTGTAGCAGTGTAGTATTTGGTGAGTCCGTAAATTCCAATCACGAAACATACAAAGAATCCTACAAACCACTCCCACATTTTGAACCATAATTCTTTAAAAAAAAGTTAACAAATAATATAACATTTAAAATTCTCAAGAGTAAATTATTTTTAAAAAATGCCCACTAGTGTGATACGAGTATGTTCGGTATAAACTAAACAAGTTTTGTTTTACGCTTGACTTTTTATAATTACGTCGACAATATACTTGCTTTGTCAAATGCAAAGTGTATTGAGCTCTTTGGTCGTTTCATTTCATCTCATACCTACGTACTTACACGGATGACTCAGAGTCAGCCTCCAAAAGCATTGTTTTCATTTCACTGTTTACTAATATACAATACTCCCTTGCTTATTATTTTGATCGTCAGTCTCAGTGCGTTAAAATTTTTGTTATTTACATCAGGCAATCGCTGTCAGCAGATCTGATTTTACTGGTTATCACGTCTGTAATATTGTGTACACATTGTAACGCGAATTCACTCCAAAATCAGTCAAGAGTTTGGGATTTCATGATTCATCATCGCTATTCAAATTGTAGTAAATCAGAATAAAAATCATTTCTACGTCAATTATATGAAATCCTTTATATTAAAGTAGGTACTATTATATATTAGATTATATTCTGGTGGTTCTCAATTTAAACTGATCCATTAATTGACATTCGCTGCTATGGTTGGATAGTGTCGTGTATTTTTGTAGAAATTGAGATGCTTCCAAGTTTGGCAAGAGAAGTTGCCCTAGGTAGAAAGAAAAACTCTCTGGAAAAACCTCAGCTTCGAAAGTTCTCCATAGACGTTGACAGTCCCAGGGAATCGAACCCCCACGGAACGAAATAATAGATTTCTCTCTACCTATAAGCAATATGATTGAAAGGAATGGCTCGGATTAACATTTGTAATTGAATCGTATTTATTGCTAAAATTAAGGTAAAATTGGATATTACGTTGAGGACGGTGTTTAAATTTATTTTAAGAATATTAATTTACGATAATAATCAAGTATGGAATAAATTAGTTTTCTTTTTCATGTCTCCGAGTAGCTTTGGGCCACATGTTGTTGGTTTAAACCTAATTGATTGTTTGAATGTTGGTGCGTTTGATGTTTTCTGAAATGGTCAAGAAATATTTGTGACCAAGTGGGCCGTATAAACTTTTCCTTTAATAAGTGCGCGGAATGTAAAAACCTATTGATTGATGATGATGTTGGGAGTCGGGGGTTACACGACACCAACACTTAATTGACATGGCCAATGGCCGAATCAAACACTT